>CACVCL010020414.1:50000-84297 GCA_902729485.2 Mus minutoides | reverse complement strand
TTCGATATTCCTCAGTTGAGAATTCTTTGTTTAACTCTGTGCCCCACTTTTTAATGGGGATATTTGATTTTCTGGTGTCCACCTTCTTGAGTTCTTTATATATATTGGATATCAGTCCCCTATCTGATTTAGGATTGGTGAAGATCCTTTCCCAGTCCGTTGGTGGCCCTTTTGTCCTGTTGACAATATCTTTTGTCTAGTGAACTTTAACCAAATAACTGGAGTGGAATAAGCCTCTTCCTTCTTTTGAACTTCACATTTCTGAGTCTGCCAGGAAATATCAGGTGGCCTGTTGTGCACTTGACTGTGTTCATTTGAGGATATCAAGCTGTGAGTGAAATTCCCCTCAGGACTAAGAGCAGCAGCTCCCAGTTCAAGCAATATGACTGACTCTGAGATTTAATGCAAACCCTTGTTAGTGCAATGTTAGGGAAATTTAGATTTTTTTCCCCTGGGAAATTCTCCATGTGCTCTGCCACTAGAATATGTTTCATTCATAAAATCGTATTTAAAATTCCATCTACAATGTAGATGGTGATTTAAAACTCCAAAATAAGTTCTGCTCTTTGTTCGACCATGAATCTAATTTTCTTTATTCTGAGTGTTTATATTAAACATCCTCTTTACTATTTCTGCCACAGGAATAGACAAAAATAGTTATATTAGAGTTCAAAAGCTCACACTTAGAACTCAATTTTTTCTATTTTCAAGAGACCTCAAGCCATTTGCAATTGTTTTTTTATTTCAAAATGTTTTCATAAGAGTAAGAAAAAAATAATTTAGAGGACTGATTCATGCCCAAAGGACTCTGGAGTTGCACATAAGTAATGAAATAATGAGAGGATCAGAAAATTGTGGAAGGAGAGAGAGAGAGAGAGAGAGAGAGAGAGAGAGAGAGAGAGAGAGCGCAAAGAAAAATGATGTCAAAGCAGATAAGAGGATAAAGTCTTGTCATCTCTTCCTATCCAGTGACATTAACAATGCAGTGTCATGAAATGAGCTGTTCCACATTATCAGCCTCCAGCAGCAGTGATTAATGTTAGCACAAATTGAGATGACTATGCCAATAGATACATATATGTGTATAAACAATGAATACACACAGTTTACACACACACACACACACACACACACACACACACACACACACACATATATATATATATATATATATATATATATATATATATATATATGTATGTATATATAATCATCTCTTCCATGAGAGTATATACCTTACAGAATATATACTTATCAAAGATTAAGAGAAGTTAAGTGATTTGGTGAATGCTCCATGATTAATATAATAAAATTAATTCCCTTGTTTGTAGAAGTGATATTCTAAAATTAAGGTCATTTTATGAGATTATGACAAAGAAAATATAACAATAAAGATAAATCCATGTCAATGAGATAATTGACTCGGTCAAGGCACTTGCTCTCAAATACAACAACCTTAATTGAATCCCTAGTTCAGTCTGGAGCCAAAATGGTAGAAAGTAGGACTGACTACAAGTGGTTAAATTATTTGGAATAAAGCCTAGCATATAAAATGGTTTTAAAAATGTCACTAAACCTAAACTTTTATTGTGTTGTTCAAATTGAAAATGAGAAGGAAATATGAACTGCTATAATAATGAATGAATGAATAATTAGGTTGTGATCAACACACAGAATTCCTTGATATAATATTTGCAAAATTTATTTAGTGTTTACTCTCCTTAATAATTTAAAATAAGAAATAATTAGGTATGGAATTTCATAGTCAGAGAATAATATTGAAATATAGGTAGCAGATATCTATATCTGGTATAAATATCCAGAGAGAGGGCTGTGAACATGGCTTAAAGGGAGCCTTTGCTGTTGAGTGCATGGGAAATTGAATTCAAACTTTGTCATTCATATAAAAGCCAGACATTTTCACACTGTACTCATGGAAACTTAGCATTGTGAGAGGTAGAGACATTGTTTTGTTTTCTGAAAATGTGTCCTGGTTTCTAATTAAATTATTCTTGTACAGAAGAGACACAATACTCACCAACCTATTAAGTTTCTATCTCTGTAGAAGATTTTTTATCATGAGATGTTGGGAAAGTCAAACTCCACAAAGATACCTGCTTTCATATACAGGCATGCCTTTTTGTCCTTTAGCATCCTATAACTGGAAAAGAAGATTGTCCTGGAGCATGTACCAGAGTGAGGAAAGGTGGCCTAGCCAGTCCATTAAACTACAAAGTCACATGATATAGCCATATCCATAGAAATCTGTTCCTAATCACTGTAGGAGAGCTGTCAGATTTAATGGTAATAAGATTTCAGTCCCAGCAGGGCGATGGCAACAAGGCTAATAAATCTAAAAGCCCCCAACTGTTCCCTTCTGGAAAGCAGGAGATGTGTGAAAGCTACCTCTCATGCTATTTAGTGTGGATGAAAGAATGACACTTCCAAGGCTTCCTAGTTTTTCCATTGATTAGAACAAAATATATAAAATGAAAGGGCACACCATTCATCACACATGTAAGAAGAGCTATTATCAAACAGTAACAAACATTGGCATGAATGTGCTCCAAGATAGAAAGAATATAAAATATTATAACCATGGTCAAAGAGCACAGACTATTCTATAAAAAATCTGAAAGTAGAACCAGCATATGATTATATACCTAAAACTGGGCATATATGCAAAGGAAAGCAAGTGAACCTGATTTTTATTGCATCACTGCTCAGCGTAGACAAAATACAGATGCAACCTAGGTGATAATAGATGAGTATGCATCTGTGTACATGTATGCATGTTTATGTGTACCCTGCAACAGTAAAAAGCAAAACATCATGCCTCTATGTGGGGCCCTGAAAGGCAGCCTATTTTGGTTGATGAGGCTTGCTCTGGCGACCCAGTAGAAAACTCTACAATGGACAGAACAAGGAGCCACATTCCCAGAGACAGATTCCTGACACCACAGAGCCCCAACTCCATAATTCTGTGAGTATAAGTCATGTAGACAATGTAGCAAGCGCCTGGCATTCTTGCTAGACTCCGCCCCTACAGTTACCTTAGTATAGCTGGGTGTGCTCCTCCCCATAGTTACCTGGCAACAAGAAGATTGTCCAGCCCACTATAAAGGGGGCTGCTTAGCCCCTCCTCACTCTCTTTAAGCTCTCACTTTTCTTACTCTCCTCTCTAGCCCTCCTTTTCTCTCTCTCCCTTCCCCCTCTCTGCACATGGCCATGGCTGGCCTTTCTCCCTCTTTCTCCCTTTTCTCTCTTAGCCTTTCTACAATAAAGCTGTAAAACCATAGAATGTCTCTGCTCATCAAGGCCTGCTGTGCTTGAAAGATGAGATAGGCTTTCCTCTAAAAAGCCATGTCTTACCTCCTGAACTCCAGCCACTGACAGACCATGGACTCTCACCTACATGGGAACTGCCCAGCACCCCCTCTCTCCCTGCCCTCTCCTCCCTTCAGGCCTGGGGATGACCAAGTTGCCCCCAGGGCCCCCATTCTGTTCTCAGCAGTTCCTTGGTATCCAGTGGTGTCTGGGATGCCTGTTGCTAGGACTGTCCCTTGTCCACCCCCCATCCTCCCCTCATCCCCAATCCCCTACCCCTAACCCCCACCCCCACCTAGCTGTGTCCAGAGACTTCCAATAGCCACACACCCACCCAGGGCCATGTGGAAAGTGTGCTGCAGTCCTTCTGCATCTGCCCTCCAAGAGCACGGGAACTCCGGCAGGATGAGGGTTTACTCCCACTCCCTTTATTCCCCGGTGCCCACTGCCCAACACCTCTATGTTTTGTTTTCTATTTCTAGAAAACTGGATATGTTAGAATTACCATTTAGTTTTTCATTGATAGGTTAATAGCCATTTACTAGCTTTATCATTGTGTCTATTAAAACTCAACTGTTAAAGTATCATTCATGGAATCATTAGGAACACTTAGTACATTCACAAAATATAGAGTAGAAAAGAGAATGCTCAATAACCAATATTGATTCTAACTCTTTATAGATCATTTAATTAAATCTTATTTCTGCATAGTTGGTTAATTTCTAATGAAATTTTGAGAATCTAGATGGAACAAAATGGGATTTCACGTTTTAAAAATTATATATAACATTTCTCTAAGGTTTTTGATATATAGTCTGGATTGGACTTTAATTGAACTTTAACTGGTCCCAATTCTTTGCCTCTATTTGGGCATTAAGAAAAAAAATTATAATTTGTGGTTTCCTGAATGTACATATGTGTTAAGATGTCATATGGCCTGTAAGTGGAGTTACAGAACAGGTGTGAATTACCACATGGGTGCAGGGAATTGAATTTGGGTTCTTTAGAAGAACATCAGATGCTTTTGAACTTTGAGCATCTCTTCAACCCCAAGCACTTTTAATCAAGTGGGGTGTTGGTGGTAATGGCACATACTTTTAATCCCAGTACTTAGGCAGCAGAGGTAGGTACATTTCTATGTGTTTGAGGCCTGCCTGCAAAGTCTACAGAGCTAGTTTTAGGAGAGCCAAAGATACATAAAAGAGGTTCTTTCTCAAAAAATCAAACCAAACTAAACAGACCAAACCAAATCAAAAGAAACTAAAAAAGAGAAGTTTGAATCATATATCAATCTACATTCTGACACTAAGCAAATATCCTCAATTACCCCAATAGTGTTAGAAAGCATACATTAATTAAACCTGAATGTTTATAAGACCAAAAATTAATGAATATTAGTCAATGTTTATATATAATCCATGTTTCTAAAATATAAGAAATATTTCATGAATTTGCTTGTTTTCGTCAATCAGGTATTCTACTAATCTCTTTATTGTTCCAATTTAAGTATATGTGCTTCTTAAACAAGGATTATAAATTATTTTTTGTATTAATGAAACTACTCTTAAGGCATGGAATAAGAAGGAGGTGATCAAACATCCATGAAAAATCATGTTCTTCTATTCTAAAGGTAGTCATAGACTATTGGACATGAAAATAAGTGAATTTCATTTTATTATTCTTTTTGAAACAAGAAGAAATTGTTAAGAATATGTCTGTACTTCAATATGTGGTTAGTATGTATAACATTGAAGTATTTATGATAGAGAGACAAAGGAAGGAAGAAGAATAATAAGGAATAAGGAAGGAAAGAAGAATGAGGACAAGTAAGGAAGAAAAGGGAAGGAAAGAAGAGAATCAGAAGTGTAGAATGGCAATAAAACACATTGCTCCAAAAACATAGACACTTGAATGTTTGTGATGAACCCCATTCCATGTCCTCAAGTGCTAATGTTACTTCTGAACAAAAATTTCTGAGAAAGATTTGAAGAGAAGTAGGTCAGGTCTGATTTTTTGAAAGATGTTGCTTGAATAATTGACAGGCTAAGGTAGAATCAAACAAGCAATCTGAAGTAATGGAGAGATTTATTCTGCTTGCAAAATGAAGAATTCATCATTTTAATAAAAAGGAAGAGTAAGATTTGTTTATTATGCATTTAATGGTATCTCTTAAAATGCCACATTATTTTTCGCATTTGGGGATTTGTTTATCATTATTATTGGTAACCTACAGTCTTTTGCTTCTGCATGAATTTTCTCCATTCTGACTATTAGCATTTGGCCTACATTCTGAATAGTTCTTAAGATTCACTTTGGCGTTGTCATACATAAAATCTATTTACCAGTACAGTATTGATATTATAGGAAGTAATAGGAATAGAAAATGAGTAAAGATAAAATTTACTGTACAAATATATTTCATACATATAATTTGATTTAAAACTGAATAAGAAATTATATATCAGAACTTACTTTTAGTTGACCTATGTATTTATGTGCCTTTTAGTTCATCTTACAGCATGTTATATATCAAGTAAGTATTGAGCAATATATACTAAGTATTCAGGTTTTAGTTAGCGTTAAGTTATAAACCCGACAAAATCTAGTATCAGATGGAAAATGGGCCTCTAGTTATGCATACAACTAATTTCCTTGATTTTATTAATTGATGCCAGAAGAGCTGCTCACTGTAGGTGACAACATTATATGACTGAAATCATGGACTGTGTAAATGGAGAAAGGGAATTGAACAATGTGGTACTTTCAATTAAAATGACCTCCACAGGCTTATAGAAATTGGCACTCTTAGGAGGTTTGGCCTTGTTGGTGGAAGTGTGTAACAGGGGGTGGGGTTAGAGGTTTCAGATGCTTGAGCCAGTCCCAGTGTCCCTCTCTACCTGCTACTTTCAGTCTAGATGTAGAACACTCAGCTTGTTTTCCACACCAAATCTGCCTGTGTGAGGCCATGCTTCCTGCCATAACAATAATAGACTAAACCTCTGAACTGTAAGCTGGTCCAATGTAAAACAGAAACCATCAATAAGACAAACAGGAACACACATTTATTCATTGCTCCCAGTTTAAAATTGTGGATGTGATATGTGGGACTTCAAGGCCCTGCTACTTTATTTTCTCTTATAACAATTATTTTATTTATTTACACTCTAAATGTTGCCACTTCTCAGAGTTCTTCACGCCATTCCCACTCCCCTTTGCCTCTAAGATGGTGCTCCCCACCACAGGATCATGCCCCTTTCCTAGGGCATCAAGTCTCTACAGGATTAAGCATATCCTTTCTCACAGAAGCCTGACAAAGAAATCCTCCCATACATATGTTCCAGAGGTCTAGGACCAGCCCATGTATGCTCTTTGCTTAGTTGCTTAATCTCTCAGAACTCCCCGGGGGTCTAGGCTAGATGACACTGTTGGTCTTCCTATGGAGTTGCCATGCCATTCACATTTATTCAATCCTTCCCCTATCTCTTCCACAGCGATCCCTGACCTCAGTTCAATGATTGGCTAAAAATGTCTACATCTGTCTCAGTTTGCTGCTGGTAGAGCCTCTCAGAAGATGTCCATGCTTGGTTCCTCTGCAAGCACAACATAGCAGCAATAATAGTGTCAGGGTTTCATGATCACCCATGAGATAGACTCCTAGTTGGGCCAGTCACTGAATAGCCACTCCTTCTACCTCTGCTCCATTTACCTCCATGAATTTCTTTAAACATCAATTTTGGGTTAAAAATTTAAAGGAGGGTTGGTGTCCAGTCCCTCCACTGTGAGCCCTGTCTATCTATTGGATGTGGGCTCTTAAGGTTCTATCTCTGCACTGTTTGGCACTTTGGCAAAGGTCACCACATTGAGGCTTTGGAGCTTCTCCCATCTTAGGTCTTTGGAACTTTCAAGAGGTACCACCCACACCCACCTCCAGAAGCTACAGAATTCCATTTATTCTCCTGGCCCTCTAGGCTTCTCTCTTGTATATCTGCATATCTGATCCTCCCTCTCTTTCCCCTCTCCCTCCCTTCCCAAACCCAGGTCCTTCTCCTTCTTCCACTCCCCTCTCTTCCTGTGATTATTTCTTTCTAAGTGGGATAGAAGAATCTACACTTGATCATTCCTTTTTGTTAAACTTTTTATGGCCTGTGAGTTGTATCATGGCTATTCTTCACTTATCACTGGCTAATATCCACTTAACACTGAGTACATACCATATATGTCTTTTTGAGTCTTGGTTATCTCAGTTAGAATGATATTTTCTAGTTCTATCCATTTGTCTGCAAAATGCAATATTCAATGCCATCCTCATCAAAATCCTAATACAATTCTTCATAGACATGAAAAGAGCAATTCTCAACTTCCTGTGGAAAAACAAAAAACCCAGGACAGCCAAAACAATTTTCAACAATAAAAAAAAAAAATTCTGGGAAAACCAACATCCCTGATCTCAAGCTCTTCTACAGAGAAATAGTGATAAATACAGCATGGGATTGGTGCAGAGACAGACAGGTTGATGAATTAAATAGAATTGAAGACCCTGAAAGAAATCCCACATGTATATTGTCACTTGATCTTTAACAAAGAAGCCCAAACCATACAGTGGTAAAAAAGAGAAGAGTCTTCAATAAATGGTGCTGGTCTACCTAGTAGTCTGTATATAGAAGAATGCAAATTGATCCATATTTATCACCTTGCACAAATCTCAAGTCCAAGTGGATCAAATAATATCAGATACACTGAATCTAATAGATGAAAAAGTGGGAAATAGCCTCTAATACAGGGCATATACTCAAAAGATTCTCTACTATACCACAAGAACACTTGCCCCAATATGTTCATAGCAGTCTTATTTGTAATAGTCACAACCAGGAAGCAAACCAGATGTCCCTCCACTGTAGAACTGATATAGAAAATGTGGTACAATGGAATACTATTCAGCTATTAAAACCCCTGCTACTTTGACCTCCCCTCGATAGTAGATTTTTTTTCTCAACTTGAAAGTTAAAATCTTTTTATTGATTTGTTATGATTTTCACATCATATATCTTAGTACCATTCATCTCTCTATGCCTTTGTATCTGCCCTCCACCCATGCACTCTCCCCACTAAAAGGAAAAAACCAAAATTCTCATTGTGAATGTTGCAGTGCATTACACAATATACTCTTGTCCACAAATCTTTACTTGTAAGTGTTCATTGCAATGAGTCATTGCTCTGGTTGAAAGCCCCTGTCTTCTACTCCAACCTGAATCCTTACTAGGACTTTCCTCACATATACTATTGGTAGTGTGTTATAGACAAGGACTAAGAAACCTTCCTAAAGCCTGTGGAGAAAAATTGTTTCATCATAACAACTAGATAACAGACAAGATACTACTGTATTTATATTGACTCTGCTGATTTTTGGGCTTGTGTGGGTGTAATTATCTATTCCTATGCTGTGGTACTTCTATTTCACAGTTAGAATGCTTACTCTGTACATTATATATTATGATCATGCAACTTTATTTCTTATTTTATATTGACAACAATTAAAATTCTTCAAGCTTTTAAAGTGTTAGATATGTTAAAGACTATGGGTATAGCAAAAATGGGCTATACATTTTATGTTATCACATTTTTCTTAACCTATAAGGACAAAACATAGATAATAAAGTTATTATTTAATAGTGTTGGGTTGTAAAGTTGATAGGAGTAAGCATTGTGATTATTAACGTCAGTCAGTTGTCAGTGACAGAATCTAGTATCTTCCAGGAGCTGGCTTTTTGTACATGTGTGTGGGAGTTTCTTGTATATACGTATTGAAGTTGTAAGATGTACCCACTTTGGGTGTCACCATTCCCTAATAAGGTTTCTACATGGTATAAATGAAAAATGGCAACTGGAAAGTAGCATGTAATTGTTCATTTTTCTCTTTTTCTATTTGTGCATGTGATGTGATCGGCTGCTTCAAACTCCTGCTGCCTCCACTATTCCACCATCATAGTCTATGATCCATAGTAAAACTTTCAGTTGTTTTAGTAATAATACTTAGTAGCTCTAATACGAAAAGAAAACTAAGATAATTGACAAATAACTTTTATTTTTAAAATGTGTTTAATATGTATACATGTAAACATGCAAATGTATGTTCTATGCATGTGTATGTGCACACCTGTAAGTGCAGAGGTTACATGGAAATATTGATTGTATTCTTTTTTAGTGAAAAAAATTTACTGTTTTACAGTCTGCAGGACAGAATTTTATTGTGGTAATAGGGGATTATGACAATAATTATATTAATATTAATAATATCAATCCACATATTTTGCAAATTCAAGGAATGGGTTAATGGAAACACATTAATTTTCTCCCATAGTTCCATTGTATCCTAATCTTGAGCATGGATACTATTTATTCATTTGTTCATTTAATTTTATCAATATATCTATATTGGATTCATATGTGAATTAAAAATTTCCTTATTTATTATTCTCTGTTTATTGTTCCATATATCTTTCTTCATTCACATACTTTTATCTAAAGAGAGGATGATTTTAACCATATTAAAAGTCACAACTTTTAGTATAACTGAGTCTTATTCATGAAGCATGAAAAATATATTGCACTGAATGTATTGAACTTGTAGATTTTTGATGCTAAGTGCCAAGAGCTGAGGTAAAAAGTTTATCCTTAAAATAAAAAATGCTTCTAAATTGAGATGTATTCAGCTAGTAACATAATCTGGAAAGAAAACGTTACAGTATCTTTATTCCTAGAGAATGATTACAAAACCCACTAAGGTATAGGCTATTTACCATTACTACAATTTATTTTAAAAATAATTGTCTTCAAATTAAATAAAATGAAACATTACCCATATAAAATAAGATGCAAGANAAAAAATGCTTCTAAATTGAGATGTATTCAGCTAGTAACATAATCTGGAAAGAAAACGTTACAGTATCTTTATTCCTAGAGAATGATTACAAAACCCACTAAGGTATAGGCTATTTACCATTACTACAATTTATTTTAAAAATAATTGTCTTCAAATTAAATAAAATGAAACATTACCCATATAAAATAAGATGCAAGAGTTTTTGTGCTAAGATTCTTTCTCTGAAAACTTAAAATTATCTCCAAGTTGGTTTTACTTCTTATTAGTACTGAAAACTCATGAGTCGTTGTTACTTAGTGTATCTATTACAGAATTATTCACTGAATATTCACAATCTCCCAGATGCATAATGAGAGATGCACATGCTTTTGTGTGGAAAGCAGATTTTTTTTCCCTCATCAGAACCTAGTTGTGAGAAGTGGTATATATTGTCAAATATATATATATATATATATATATATATATATATATATATATATATATATATATATGCTGTAACGTTTTCTTTCCAGATTATGTTACTAGCTGAATACATCTCAATTTAGAAGCATTTTTTATTTTAAGGATGAACTTTTTACCTCAGCTCTTGTCACTTAGCATCAAAAATCTACAAGTTCAATACATTCAGTTCAATATATTTTATCAGTTTTCTACTCCTTGTTTTCATGCTTCATGAATAAGACTCAGTTATACTAAAAGTTGTGACTTTTAATATGGTTAAAATCATCCTCTCTTTAGATAAAAGTATGTGAATGAAGAAATATATATGGAACAATAAACAGAGAATAATAAATAAGAAAATTTTTAATTCACTTGTAATATATATATATTACAAGTCAATAAATAAATACATACTTAAGTGAGAGGTATTTTATCCATTTTTAGTTAACTTTTATGTACAGGACAATAGATACAGATCTAATTTCATTCTTCTATATGAGGATATTCAATATCTCAACCACAATTTAAAGTTTTGAAATCTCTGCCAAATATCAGTTGTTTATAAATTGCCGTTGCTTAAGTTTTTACTTTATATGTTGTTCTATTGATCTAGATGCCATCAAATAAGTTTTATTTATTGAGTTGATGAAGATGCCTATAGATATTCACAAGTGGTCAAAATTTAGAGAAGAAATTACAATGGTGACCACAGCTATAATTTGTACATCTACAATGCTACCTACCATACACCTAAGGCTCAGATAATATAAAGGGGCATTGGACACAAATATTTTAAGAGACAGAGTACCAGGATACCAGCTACAAGAAAGTGTCTTCCAGGTATGACAGAAATGCTATACCCATATAATCTCAACAATGAGGTTGGCTAAACATAATATCTGTAAAATGAGTACATCATTCAATATGTCAACTAGGATGGGGAATTTTTCATAAGATTCCACCCTTGGGTGAATTAATACTAATGGAGAAGAATCAGTTTTCTTCAGGGACAAGATTCAACCTTACTGATGGATCATATGATCTCCAATTGACATCCCTAAACATGCACATATATATGACTATGCTAAAAATGTGTTCAGTAGAATATTATCAATCAATAAATAAACAAAAAGATATATGTCTGTGTATACATATATACATATATGTGTGTTTGGTGTACATATTTGTATCTAATAATAATCAGGAGAAATTATAAAATTTGAGAGGGAGTTGGGGAAACATAAGAGGAGATATAAAGGAGAGGAAAGGGATTAGAAATGTTGGAATTGAACTACTTACATATGAAAAATTCAAAAAATTTAAATTATAAATCAAATAATATAAAATATGAGTATGATGCAAGCACTGTGTGGTCTGACTAGTTACAAAAGGAATCTCTAAGTAACTGCTTTTGCACCAAAGCCTGAGATTATAGTTTTCTAATTGAATAAGCATTACTTTTTAAATTTAATTTTAAATTTTATTTTTTACTTTATTTACTTTTCAAGTGTTATCCCCCTTCCCAGTTTCCACTCCACAAACCCCTTATCCCCTCCTGCCCTACTTGCCTCTATGAGGGTGCTCCCCCACCAACCTGCCCACTCCTGTCTCAGTACACTAGCATTCCATTACACTGGGGCATCCAGCCTTCACAGGACCAAGGGTCTCTCCTTCCATTGATGTCCAACAAGATCATCCTCTGTTACATATCCAGCTGTAGCCATGGGTCACTGCATGTGTACTCTTTGGTTGGTGGTTTAGTCCCTGGGAAATCTGGGTGTGTGGGGGGGTCTGGTTGGTTGATATTGTTATTCTTCCTATGAAGTTGCAAACTCCTTTAGCTCTTATAGACTTATCTAACTTGTCCATTGGGGTTCCTGCGCTCAGTCTGATGTTTGGCTGCATACATCTGTATCTGTTTTGATCTAAAAGAAATAATTAGATATTATAATTCACCAAAAATATTTTAGCAGAAAAATGGAAATAGTCTACACCAAGACAAACAATAGGAAGTGCCTAGATAAGTGAGAAGAGATGACAGACACTACAATGAGGAAAATGAATAGAAGATGATATTATATTTTATGTAGGTATAAATGTATATATAACATTACTTTAATATTATGTAATATATATTGTCCTATTCATAGTGATAGAACTTTATCCTTACTTGTAGTACTTAATGCCATAAATATAACGCAATAATGCTGAGTGTGTCTCTGTGTATGCAAGTTTGTCTATGTGTGCATGCATGTTTACAGAGACCCAGATGGGCAGGGAAGTCTAGTGATATAGAGGTGTCTTGGGCGACAATAGCTTTTCTTAGTTTAATTACTTCTGATCACAAGGTAACAAGATAGAGGCATAAATATAAGTACAGTCTTCTTTATTGTACAAATATAGGGTCATTTGGTGCTTTTAAATATACTTTTCATTGTTACTGTGAATTCAGTAGTGAGAAATTATGCCCAAAGAACACATGGAGAGCTTAGTAGATAACTCTTTGGAGTATGTTTTCTCCTGCCTCCATATGAAATCCAGTTATCAAATTCCAGTTTTCATGCTTGTACAGAAAGGAATTTTACATATTGAGCCATTTCACTGGCTTTTCTGAAGCCTCCCAGAATGAAATATCAATGTGCCAAATCCACTAAATACTACTAATAAGCTCATTATTTTCTTGTCTTGATTTTATTTATAGAGGTGAATAAAATATGTAATGCAAATATTTCACAATATTCCAATTCAAAAACAGTCAATAAGCATGATAAAAATTTACCACTTCTTAACATTTCTAATTCTTAGAAATATTTGTACACTTAGACAATTGCTAAATTCATTATAAAATGTTCATAAGGAAACTTTGCTCGTTTTGATGCGGTAAAAATTATAGACCTTCATGGAATTCTTTTAATGGCTACACTAGAATATTCAAGGCAAGTCCAAAAATATGTACTATATACTTTTGGAAGGAATTATGACAGAACAATGTTCCAAGAACTTGACAGGATCAAATGATGGGCCAAATGTAACAAGACAGATTTAATCAAAAATAATTATAAGGTTACACAAGGGATAGTTTCTGTCCAAAAATATAATTGGGCAAAAGTGATTAAATAGATGAATAGCTCTACGGAAAGTAACTATGGTAAGAAAATTATAAATTAGTTTGAGAACTTCAATTAATCTTCACGAAATATTCATTTCAATCTCCTACAGTATACCAAAAAATTCTTAATTTATTAGTTCTTTTATTAGTAAAATTAAATAACAAGTAAAATTAATATAAGTATTGTTTTTATATCTGTTGCTTTGATAATGTATCCTGATCAAAACAACTCAGGGAAGAAAAGGATGAGGTGTGTTCCAGGTAATGAACCATTATTGTAGGGGAAATGGAGGCATGGGCCTTAAAAAGCACCACATGCACAGTCAAGAGCAGAGACAGAAGAAATACATGCACCCGTACTTGCCTGTGACCATGCTCCACTAGCTTTCTGTGTTCCTATAAAGTTCAAGGCCCAACCCAGAAAATGATGCTGGATATATTCATGGTGGGCTTTATCACCGCAATTAACAATCCATATAATCTTCCACAAATATTCCTACAGACAAATAAGTTGTAGTGAGGACAAATAATTCTTCATTATGACTTTCTCCTGAATTGATTCCAGGTTATGACAAGTAGAGAAATGAAAGAAACTGATTATCTCTCTCCTTTTTGTTCTCCGTTTCAGCCACCCCACAGAAAGGGTCTCACTCTGTAGTCCAGACTGTTGATGGCTTTCTTAGTTTTGTGTCTCTATATCCCTACTGATGGATAGCAGGTGGACTTACTATGCCTAGCTTTTGGTAATCTTTTTCGTTTCTGTTATGAAACAGCCATACCAAAAATTTGTCCTCAATTTTGCAATTTTTCTTTAAACAATATTTTAAGCAAAAGAAAACACACCAAATTAATTTATACAAATGTGTTAAATTAATAAAATCTCTAAGGTTTAAAATTTTAAATTAGAAAAGGCACTAAGAAATACTGAGTCTTTAATGATGAAGATTGATGCAGTAATATACTACTAATAAGTAATCTTAAAAGGGACTATTAGATAAAATTTGCAAGAAACATATACAATAAGATAATGTTAGGTAAAATTTGCAAGGAAATTATGTTGTACAATGAATGAACGTTTTTGATAATGTTTATAATTTACCTGCTATCATATAATTGAAACTCCAAATAATTAATATTTTGTTCATAAGACACAGGGTGAATTCTTTATTTACATTTCTCAACCAGATTTAACCTTAGCTAAAGACTTTGGAAATTTTAATTAATTTTTTTCTTATTATAGAAATTTTTACATTAGTTGGATGCACAGGTGAAATGAGCTGGTTCAAAAGGCAGCATATTTTAAAAGCACAGGGAATATTCCTTCATGATGGGAACATTGATCAGTTAATGAATGTTACTAAAGATGTGTTTCTGCTAATTTATCATCTTTACAAATGCAATAGCCCCGTTAGCAAATATGCTCTAAGCACTTCTATAAAACCATGGTTCTTTGAAGACTTCCTGAATCATTAATATCTAGTATATCATTCTCCATTCAACTAAACTCTGTCTCTGGAATGAATCCCTATATCAACACTCAGGAGTGACTGAGAACAGAGGTGCAGAAAACTCGAATTAAACCCATAACTTTTTGTATCATAACCACAAAAGCAGTATAATTTGTGTAAAATATCCAATAAATCATTCACTAACATTAGGATATTTACTCTTTCTAGTTTCCTAGTTTCAGAATCCCATAATAACACATAGAACCATTTTCAAGGTATAGGATGACTGAGGAAGGATATTTTACAATTTACAGCTAGTCTGAGATACACAGTGAGAGACTCTCAAGGATAGAAATGATTATAAGTAAGGTAGCCTCAGGTTTACCTGAGTACAATTCCATTCACAGAGGAATGTCCTACACAAGAAAAAAGGCTACAAATTGATCTTTAATAAAGAAGATACACTCTTGAATTCATAGGATTCTTTCAAGTCTAAGGATACTGCCTCAGTTTTCTGATGTAGTATTGAAAATAATAAAAACTTGAAGACAAATGTCAATGTTACAATTGTTAGCTTTTAATGAGAAAGCATATAAAATAGCATATATATATATATATATATATATATATATATATAATTTCTTTAGAAATATTACATATTTTGTTATATTTTCATCATTTTCTCATATGCTAATGTATTTAATTACTTTTTCATATTATATGAAATAAACAGTGATCATGCCTCTTCAGTAAAATTCATATAATTTCTACAAAATAATTTAAAAAATCAAATAGCATTAGCTAGACTTCATAAGAGTACAGAAGACATTGCAGCATTTTATGAACCACATAAATTGTACAGAATTTTCAACTGTAAAAATAAAAATTTCTATTCAAATGTCCATGCTTATTAGATATGAATAGCAGACTATTGTAAATCAATGTTTTATATACAATAAATGTAGGGAAGCAAAGAAATTAAATTTGAACATTGCCCTTGGAAATGATGCAAAGAAAATTTTCAACCATGCCAGTTGAGTAAGACTATGAAAAAATTGATAGGAATTCAGCAGCCTGCAGGCAGTTTAGAAACAATAGGAAGAAGGCCATGTAGGAGCAGAGCTAGAAAAGATAAAAGAGCTGATTGATCAACAGAAATTCNAGATTAGCAGCTTAGTCTTCACATAGGTACATCAACAACAGGAGCAGGAGCTATCCCTGAATCTGTTGCTGCCTGCCTGCCTGCCTGCCTGCCTGCCTGCCTGCCTGCCTGCCTGTCTGTGGATACTGTTCCCCTAACTGAGCCACCTTGTCTGGCCTTAGTGGGAGGGGATGTGCCCTGTTCTGCAGGCAGTGAGAGGAAGGTGATAACTGGAGGCTCTCTCTCTTCTCAAAGAAGAAGAGGGGGGATTTAGTGGAGGATTTAGTGGAGGATCTGTGTGTGAGGATACTTGGAGGAGAGGGTGTGGGGGTGATATTCGAATGTAATGTGAATAAATAAAATTTAAAATATGTATGTTATTTTATGAGTATGTGTATTTAACCATATATATGTATATACATCATGTGCATGCCAGTTTGGTGGTAATGAAGGCCAGAAGGGAACAACAGACCCCTTAGAACAGGAATAACTTATTTTTGTGCCACATGATGTGTACTGGGAACCAAACCCACGTCTTAGCTAAGATCAGCCAGTACTCTTACCCACTGAACTACCTATCCAACCCCAACATCTATCTTTCTACTAGAATTAATACAGCAAGATAACTTCCTTAGTTTAATCTTCCACATTTTAGTCTTTTTAAAATATATACAAATTATTCTAACAATGTATAGCTTCAGAAAATGGATCTGAGACTACATAAGGAGACAACAGAGGAGGAACCCACCAATTAGTATATAATAAAGGAACTCATTATTTACTGAAAGAAAAAAAAAAAAACAATTCTGAACTGCTTAGAAAATGCTTTGTTAACTTTCAAGACTAATTTTTCCAACAAAATACTTGGCAATATAGCAGAACTATTCTGATCATTTCAGAAATTCCTTCAGTTTCTACCTCCAATTATGACAGGACAGACATTCTCATTACAAACGTAACTCAATCTCCTTCATGGACCAACCAGAAAATTATCTATGCTTTGTCCCTTGTACTTAAATGCTTCACCAGTTGTAGCAACTGTAGAATAATAACAAACTATCATCTTGAATGGAATTGAAAGCAAAGAGGCTGAAAATAAATCATAAAAACAGAAAACAATGACAAACCTTGAGTGTCTAAAACAAAAAACCAGAAGTCTGGGGAAAGCAGCAGAAAACTTTCTGATTGGGGAAAAAAACCTAGTAAAAACAGACAAGGAAAAAAATTCAAGTAATGAATTAATAAAGTTTAATTCAATGCATATGATTGCCTTGTGTTTTGAAACCCAGTTTCATACCTTTTTTGTAAATGCTGAGTAATATTTATATTTCTAGTTTACTTTAATATTAGGGTTTCATTACAGTATTGCTATTGAAACTATTGAATTATTCCAAAGGGATATGTGTGTGTGTGTGTGTGTGTGTGTGTATAAATTTCTGTATAGATTTCTTTTTTTTTCAATTTTATTAGATATTTTCTTCATTTACATTTCAAATGTTATCACGAAAGTCCCCTAAACCCTCCCCCATCCCCTGCCCTGCTCCCCTACCCACTCCCACATCTTGGCCCTGGTGTTCCCCTGTACTGGGGCATATAAAGTCTGCATGACCAGGGGGCCTATCTTCCCAATGATGGCAAAATAGGCCATCTTCTGCTATATATGGAGCTAGAGACATGAGCTCTGGGGGTACTAGTTAGTTCATATTGTTCTTGCACCTATAGAGTTGGAGACCCCTTCTTCAGCTTCGTGGGTAATTTCTCTAGCTAATCCCTTGGGAACCCAGTGTTCCATCTAATAGTTGACTGTGAACATCCACTTCTCTGATTTTTTAATCAGAGAATTCTACTCAATGATGGAATTTTAATTAGTTTTAAATATCAATGAATAAAAGTTTTTAATCTTTTTTGGTAAATATTCCACTATAATTTCATATGTCCTATAAATGTCCTTGCCCCAATTTTACAGTTATTTAATACTTTTCCCATAGAATGTCTATAAATAGACATATCCATTGACAAATATGTGTTAATATATGTACAGGATGTGAAGATCTTATTGCAGATTTTCCCAGTGGAGCTTGTAATAATGACAACTAGCATAGAGAAATCTATAATGTTTCTGTATCCAAGATGACAACAAGATTCATGGTATAATGTAGATTTCCATAATTTTACATGAATTCATCTGGCTTAGTCAATTGGTAGATTATGCATTAAACTGATCTACATTACTACCTAGTTGTAGAATCAGATATTTGTTCTCTATTATTTTTTGTTTTACATTTCCTGGCTGTGCACTAAGGTTAACACAGCTTGAGGATTCTAAAGTTGAATCTCAAGAACTTTTACGTGAAGAAAATCTGCCTTTGGAATCAGTAAGATCATTTTAAAGTTTGTTTTTGTAATCAGTAAACATCTATTGTGTTAAGCTTTGAAATTTTGGGATTCTTTTTTTAAAGCAACTGAAAATTTTCTATTGTTATTGAAAAGTATACAACTAAATACAGGCTAACAACTAGAATTTTTCTATTACTCTTGAATAGCATACAACTAAATGCAGATTTATAATTGTTTGATCTCCTTGTAGTAAAAGTAACATTTCCAAACTTTAGTGCAGTATGGCACAATACATTTATGTAAAGAAATAAATTGGAAAACTTATTTATGTAAATATCTATCAATCAACAATTTAGAGTGATTCACAAGTGTATGAAATATAAAATATACTTAATAAAGGGTGAAAATATCAATAGAGATGTCAATATCTTTATTTTACAAATCAAGGTAAATAAACCCAGTGATATAAATTGCTTTGAAACACATAAACTTCATCAATTGATATCACCCTATGCAGTTCTTAGAAGTTTACATTTAAATGATAGACCAGAGAGAAATTCAGGATGACTTTAAATTCTGTGTTTGTTCCTTTTGCATTTCTGTAAATACTGCACAAGTAAAATGTAAAATAAATTATCCAAGCACATGGAAAATACAGTAAATGATACTATGCATTCAAAAAAGAAAGCTATTATATCAAATTATGAATTCCTTAAGCTGGCTTCTAAAAAAAAATGACTTTAAGTAAGTGAGCCATAAAATCTCCAGCTAGACTTCAGTTATTTAGTAGCAAAAGCAAAACTGTCTGGCTTTCTTTAAAATTAGTGACTAAGTCATGACTATGTTAGATAGCATTTATCCATGACTTCAAGCTATACTACAGAGTAATAGTGATAAAACATGCATGGTATTGGTACAGTGACAGGCAAGTAGATAAATGGAATAGAATGGAAGACCCTGAAATGAACCCACATTCCGATGGTTTCTTGATCTTTGACAAAGGAGCTAAAACCAAACAGAGGAAAAAAGACTGTATTGTCAACAAATTGTGCTGGTTCAACTGGCAGTTAGCATGTAGAAGAATGAAAATCAATCCATTCTTATCTCCTTGTATAAATCACAAATCCAAGTGGATCAAGGACCTCCACATAAAACCAGATACACTGAAAGTAATAGAAAAGAAAGTGCAGAAGATCCTTGAGCATATGGGTACGGGGGAAAATTTCCTGAACACAACATCAATAGCTTATCCTCTGAGATCAAGAATTGACAAATGGGACCTCATAAAATTAAAAAGCTTCTGTAAGGCAAAGGACATTGTCAATAGGACAAAAGGACAACCAACAGATTGGAAAAAGATCTTTACCAATGCTACATCTGATAGAGGGCTAATATCCAATATACACAAAGAACTCAAGAAGTTAGATTAAAGAGAACAAATACAGAACTGGATGCTCACAATCATCTATAGGGCAGAACACAGGGTCTGTGTAGGAGCTAGAGAGAGTACCCAAGAGCTGTAGGGGTCTGCAACCCTATAGATGGAACAATATGAACTAATCAGAAACCCCAGAGCTCATGTCTCTAACTGCATATGTATTAGAAGATGGCCTAGTTGGCCATTATTGGGGAAGAAAGGCCCTTGGTCTAGCAATGTTTATATGCCCCAGTACAGGGGAATGCCAAGGCCAAGTAGTGGGAGAGGGATGGTAGGGGAGAAGGGTGGGGGAAGAGTATAGGGGACTTTTGGGTAACATGAAAAGTAAATGAAGAAACTCTTAAAAAAAAAAAAAAAAAAAGTATTCTCAACTAAGGTATACCGAATGGCTGAGAAGCACCTAAAGAAATAGTTTACATCCTTAATCATAAGGGAAATGTAAATCAAGAAAACCCTGAGATTCTACCTCACAGCAGTCAGAATGGTTAAGATAAAAATGCCAGTTGACAGCAGCAAAATCTTGTTGGTATACACAATAGTGTCTGATTTGGTGGTTGTTTATGAGATGGATCTCTGGGTGGGGCCATCTCTGGATGTCCTTCCTTCAATATCAGCTCCAAACTTTGTTTCTGTAACTCCTTCTATGGGTATTTTGTTCCCCCTTCTAAGAAGAAATGAAGTATCCACATTTTGGCCTTCCTTTTTCTTGATTTTCATGAGTTTTGCAGATTGTATTTTGTGTATTATAAGTTTCTGGGCTAATATACACTTATCAGTGAGTGCATATCATCTGTGTTCTTTTCTTATTGGGTTGCCTCACTCAGGATGATATCCTCCAGATCCATACATTTGCCTAAGAATTTCATAAATTCATTCTTTTTAATAGCTGAGTAGTATTCCATTGTGTAAATGTACCACATTTTCTGTATCTATTCCTCTGATGAGGGACATCTAGGTTCTTACCAGCTTCTGGCTATTATAAATAAGGCTGCTATGAACATAGTGGAGCATGTGTCCTTCTTAAAAGTTGGAGCATCTTATGGGTATATCCCCAGGAGTGGTATTGCTGGATCGTCTAGTAGTATTATGTCCAGTTTTCTGAGAAACTACCAAACTGATTTCCAGAGCAGCTTTTCTCAATCAGTGAGTTATGACCATCAGAAGACATATATTTCTGGTGGTTTTAGAAACTGAGACATTGCTCATTAGAAAAAATACATTTTGAAGCACCAAAAAGCTGTAACATCATAGTGTAGTTTACCACAAATTGTGTATTAAAATGTCACAGCATTGAGAAGATTGAAAACAATAATGTAGAGTATAAGACAATCAGAAAACACATCCTCTATTCACTCATGGGTATGCAAATATTTAACATTCAATGCCAATGTATTAAAAAGTGACTGGACAATCTGTTAATGAGAAGGTCTAAAACACAATTAAGTCAGAAAAGATATGGTATTAACCAAAATGGTCATCTTAAGAATTAACTATAGAGGAGAAAGTGGGGAAAAGCCTCGAAGATATGGGCACTGGGGAAAAATTCCTGAATAGAACAGCAGTGGCTTGTGCTGTAAGATCGAGAATTGACAAATGGGACCTCATAAAGTTGCAAAGCTTCTGTAAGGCAAAAGATACTGTCAACAAGACAAAAGGGCCACCAACAGATTGGGAAAGTATCTTTACCAATCCTAAAACTGATAGGGGACTGATATCCAATATATATATATANTGGAGGGTGTCATCCTGAGTGAGGTAACCCAATCACAAAAGAACTCACATAACATGTACTCACTGATATGTGGATACTAGCCCAGAAGCCTAGACTACCCAAGATACAATTTACTAAACACATGAATCTCAAGAAGAATGAAGTTCAAAATGTGGTCTCTTCGCCCCTTCCTAGAATTAAGAACAAAGCACACATTGAAAGAGTTACAGAGATCATGTGTGAAGCTGAATCAAAAGGATGGACCAACCAGTGACTGCAGCTGCCAGGGATCCTTCCCATAATCAGCCACCAAAATAAACACTATAGCATATGCCAGCAAGATAATGCTGAAAGGGACCTGATATAGCTGTCTCGTGGGAGGCTATACCAGTGCCTGGCAAACACGGAAGTGGTTACTCACAGTCAGCTATTAGTTGGAACACAGGACTCCCAAGGGAGGAGCTAGAGAAAGTACCCAAGGAGCTGAAGGGGTCTTCAACACTTTAGGTGGAAGAATAACATGAACTAACTAGTTCCCCCTGCGCTCATGTCTCTAGCTGCATATATGGAAGAAGATGGCCTAGTTGGCCATCATTGGGAGGAGAGGCCCCTTGGTCATACAGACTTTATATGCCCCAGTACAGGGGAACGCCATGGCCATTATGTGGGAGGGCTTGGGTAGGGGAGCAGGGCGGGGATGCGGGAGGGTAAGGGGAAATTTCTGGATAACATTTGAAATGTAAATAAAGAAAATATCTAATAAAGAGAAAAAAAATTAAAAAAAAAAAAAGAATTAACTACAAATGTCTCTCCTTTCATAAGGAGAGATTTGGATATAGTGAGTCTAGTAAAACCTCCTGAGGACATGGGACCTTTTCAGAAAGTTTTATCACATGGCAGGTTCACTTATAACCCTGGGTGGTTACACATGGTCCTTTGGGGGCACTTCTGAACAGATTGCAAAGTACATACTATAAAAATTATTGACAATAGTTTTGGCTCATCTTAAACATCGATGGAGATAGAAATAGAAAATATGTTCTCTTACTGGCTTTGAGACGAAGAAAGGAGACAGTAGAATGATCAAGACTTAAGAAAGGTAAGGATCTTGACAACACTTTGGCAAAAAGACATGCATCAAAAAAAGGTTCTGTTCCATGGCTATGAACAAATAAGGCACTGTTTAGGAAGATGTTGGTTTAATGGGCTCAACATGCTTTATGTGCTTTGATAGGGTTACTCAGATCTTTAGTACATAGTAAGTCACATCATTTTTCTAATTCAAAGATATACATATATGTTTGCTGTGTGCCATCTTTTTACCAAAGAGAAGTTAAGTCACAGTTTTATTGAACTGCATTTCTCAGCTTGCAGTGTATTTATAAAAGTTCTATTTTAATTTTACCATTATGATAAATCTAGACCAGAGTGGTATAGTTAGCTACACTACATATATTTAACTAGAGTTTTATTCAAATGATATTTAATGAGACAATACTTATCTATGAAAAAAATTAATTGCCTAAATATACCAAAGTTGGGGAAGTCAGCAAAACCCTTTAATACAATAACTAAACAATTCCTTAAATCACAATAAAGTAACTAAACAATTCCTTAAATCACAATAAAGTTCAGCGTCTTAGTTTTGCTAAAATTACCTGTTTGTATGCTATACACAATAAAAGATATAAAAACATATTTCTCGTGGATTTGGCCTAGTCCTGATTTATTATGTTAATCTAGGTTTCAAAAATTACAGGGAACCCACACATCCACATGTAAAACACGTAAGATACTGAGAGAACACTGTCCCCGGTTGGTTTTGATTGGGGAATAAAGTTACTGACGTCCAATGGTTGGACAGTGAGACAGAAACAGGACTTTTAGGAATCCCAGGCAAGTGTCCGAGGAATGAGAGGAAGGAGGAAGGATCCACTATACTGGGACAGAGAGAGGAGAAACACCACTCATAAGAGGTACAGGACAAAGAGCATAGCTGCCATGTAGGAGTCAGAAAATCATGCCCATAGCAGCACTCAAATGGGTCTAGGGCAGCAAAGATGAACTATAGATTTTAGTAAGTGGTAACCGAGGAATATCATAGGGAAGTAGATTAGCCACGTGGAGGTTATGAAGAGCCCCAGGCATTGAACTGTTTAAGGCATATAAAAATATAAAGGCTATGTGTATGTGTTTTTCACTCAGGAACCCAGAACTTTATTTAGAGCAGGCATGAGGAAGGCCACCTCTGCCAACATCAATTTAGTAACTTAGTTAGGTACTGTTACACATTTTAATATATTTGTCACAGGTCTTCTACTACAAACTCTTATAGAAAAGACAATTTGATATAAGACAGGTTTTGGTAGTCTTCTTTGTTTTGTTTTGTTTGTTTGTTTGTTTGTTTTTACACAAAATCATGCTATGTAGACAAGGTTCTAACCCCTCATGATCTTTCTGTCTCTTGTCCTTAAGGACTGGGTTATGAGTGTTGACCACAATGACCAGCTATGCAATATTTTAAGCCTCAGTAGAGACATAAATCTCTAATCATATGGCAGATATAGTTTTCAGCTTTAACTATGAAATATCTGTCTATGCCAACTCAGACTAGTAATCCTAATTTTTTGGATTTCATTTTCTTAATATTAGAAATAAAACATAAAACATTTGTAGTCACAATCAACACTGTAGCTATATTTCAGCTGATAATATTTGTCGACATCTCTACCTACTTACACTCATTCCTAAATAAGGCAGATGCTCCAGAGACTGTGAATTAGGTAATGAGCAGTAAATCCAAACCACTTGCAGCTAACTATCAAAGTTCTACTTTAAATCAGCTCAGAAGAAAGTGAAGTAAATGAATTAAAGATCAAAAGAATATGCTATTACACATCAGTGAGTTTTCTAGAGATGCTTATTTTATGAAAACTATTTCAAAAGTTATGAGTCTTGAATGTTTTGTAGACAGTGAGTCTCTTCGAAGCTCACCCATCCTGGTACGATGAATTGAACCAAGCTTGTCATTAGTGATTAATTCTCAGAAGTGTGAGTTAACATTGGCAAATCATTTCACCTTTCATCATATGATTTTTAATCTACCATTATATATACATTAGTTATACATTATATGTTGTATATATAATTTTTAAAAATCGTTTAAGTCCTGAAAGCCTGTGCACTGCCAGGTTTTTGAGGCCCATAGTGATGTGTTCTGTCTGGATATTTCCTATTAACTTTTTCTCTCATCACTTGTCTTGCTATGATGTTCAGCAATCAAAAACAAACTTTGCATTATTAGAGGTATTTTATCTTCTAATAAGGCTTAGAAAAACCTAATGTTATCTCACAAGAAAGTCCATTCTTTAATAGCACCTTCAGATTGACAAGTGCTGCGGATTCTAAAATTGACTCTAAAGTTGGAGCGAAACATCTTACTTTATATGAAGAAATGTAACTAATGTGGTGAAAAAGAGAAGAAAGAATGTCATGCCTGTAGGGTCTTTGGAATCTCTTGGGTCCCTGGCATCTGAGACTTGAAGTGTCCTTGCAAAAATATATCAATGTTTACTATTTGTTTTTATGAAGATGTAACATTTAGAACATATTTTTACTTTTCTGAGAATTATATTTACCAAACACTTTAATGTACAAAAGTAAAAATGACTAAATGGGAATGAGTTTTAGTAAAATTTGTATAAAAGAAGAATTGATAAATTATTTGTGAACTTTTCTCTGTCTGATACAAGTTGGAATCATAATATGTCTGAGATCATGTGTTATAAGTATTGTGTACAATTAAATCTTTTTTTGTTGTTGTTCTTTTTTTGTGTGTGTGATTTGTTTTAGTGTTTTTGTTTTTCGAGACAGGATTGCTCTGTGTATCCCTGGCTGTCCTGAAACTCACTTTGTAGACCAGGCTAGTCTTGATCTCAGAAATCCACCTGCCTCTGCCTCCTGAGTGCTGGGATTAAAGGCCTGCGCCACCATAATCTGTATGTACAATTAAATCTCTTAAACATGTGACAATCATATACTTTTTGCCTAAATATTTATTAATGCAGGTTGTGAAGTACTTTTCTCTAATTAAAACCTGCATTTTTGTGTGACAAATACAAGGGTTTTAGTAAATTATTATGAAGTTAGGAAAAGTGCCTTCATTTTCTTCAGCTTTCATGATCTTTTGTTCTACTTTGCTATTGAATTATGCTCTATAATATGGACCCGAAAATGTTAGATGAACAGCTATGATAGGGATTGTAGATAGATGTAATTGTATTGTTTCCTTTTGGAATAAAAGTTAGATGTAATATCTGTCCTTGATAAAAGGGTTACTGTGAGTAAATAATAGAAGATACTCTGAAATACAATACACATATTAAACATTTACAAAGATATAGGTATCTTCTTTCTAATATATTTTGTTGTTGTTTATCTATCTTGTATTAGTTCAAGTATAAGTGTGTGTTTGTGTGTATGTATGTGTGTGTGTGTGTGTATACATGAGCACACACATGCACAAACACATGCATGATAGAAGGGAGTAAGGATGAGAGAAAATAATAGAGGGAGAAAGATAGAGGTAGCATTTTTCAATTGTTTGCCCACAAGTATATTCAATGATCAACAGATGCAATAAAGCTCACTCAAGGTTTATAAAGGTAGGCAACACTTGAACTGAAGTTTGTTAGCTTGAATCACAAAGAATATTTAAAGTAAACCACCTGTCTGTTTGTCTGTTTGACTTCTTTCTACACTCCATTTTATAACTGCTGCAGAGGGAAAAATATATCCATGCAAACTCTCTCTCTCTCTCTCTCTCTCTCTCTCTCTCTCTCTCTCTCTCTCCTATCTTTCTCTCTTCTCTTCTCTTTTCTTCTCTTCTCTTCTCTTCTCTTCTCTTCTCTTCTCTTCTCTTCTCTTCTCTTCTCTTCTCTCTCTCTCTCCTCTCTCTCTCTCTCTCTCTCTCTCTCTCTCTCTCTCTCTCATAAAACCTGTTCTCCATGTGGTTCTCTGGATTTGAAAATATATTTTGGCCATCATAAGCTAATTAATGAGTTGACTTGAATTACTTTAATGCAATCCAATAAGGTATCTTTATGATATGTTAGAGAGATGGACCTGAAAACATAACACCAGATTTTAGTGCAATAAGAAGAATGCATTGAAGAAGATAATGGAGAATTTCTTCTCTTATAACCCCTAATATGTAAAGAAATTTAAAAATGTAGATTTAAGATATTAAAGTCAACATGAAATGTACCATAGTGAAACCTAGTGTCAAAAAAAATTTCATAGCCCTTTCCACTAGGTTAAAGATCTATAGACTGTGATCCAGGGACTAGATCATTTAGAGAACTATGGAAATAATTATACTACCCTTCCTAAGAGCCTACTTGCTATGGAGCAGGGCATCTTAGCAGAGGACACTGTCTTGGCAGTTAATGAAAGAACTTTAGCTTCAAAGAGAATTGAAAATTTCCTTCACTCTGGTAAAAGCTTGCATAGGCAATCTTTACCAGTCCTTGTAAAAGACTTGTATTTGTCTGTAACTTAGGCACATCTTATCCAGTATCATTCATAATTTTAACACGTGCTTCCACTCTAGAAGCAATTTTGCTATAAAGACTAGAAATTTTAGATCAGACACCACAAAATCCGTTTTTTATTAGATAATTTCTTTATTTACTTTTTTATTCTTTACATTTAGATTTTATATTCCTGAGATAATCTCCAACTTGTATAAAAAGAAAAAGTATCATTAAGATTGGGTGACAACATCCATATCTATGGATATAAAGATAAATAGAGGGAATTTAATTAGGGGTTATGCTGATTAATTAAAAATGAGATTATAAGTTTTCCTTCAAGATCAATGGCTTTACTAACCACAAGTAGGTGGCTAGGTTTCCTCTTGTTGAGTGGTTCTTAGGTTCAATTAGAGTGCTGTTGTTTATGGCCAAGGTATTTGTCCCCTTGTTATCCCCATAGGGTTAATGTGCCATGTTCTTTTTGGTTCATATGTGCCATAAATGGATATGACTATTAGTTTCTCTTTCTTTCTTTCTTTCTTTCTTTCTTTCTTTCTTTCTTTCTTTCTTTCTTTCTTTCTTTCTTTCTTTCTCTCGAAGCTTGCATGACAACATTTGATACCCTGAGCACTTGTTCTCAGGGAGAAGGTTTTTAGGTTTTGTACATAGTTCAGGTTCTTCTGGTCCTATGTCTGAAATGTTTTGTGTCTTCAGCAACAGGAACTTACTTTTCATCTCTGGAAGGCAACCAAGGTCCAACAGCAATAGCATATAATGTTTTGGGAATCTCTGAACCACCCTGACCAATAACATAAATGGTAGGATTCTCACCTTTGCTGTTGAAGTTTTATTAGATAATTATGTCTCTTGCAGAGAGTATTACAAGTTCTGATTTGAAAAAAAAATATTTAAACTATATGTGAATGTACATGAGAATAACTGGAAGGAGGAAAGGGACGGGAGAAATGATATTATTATATTTTCTTAAGAGAAGACAAAAGTGACCTGAAAATGCTCTATGGTTGAAGGTTCAATTTTAAATGTATGATGAACCTTTGAAAAGTAAAGAAAATAATTTGACTTGTTATTTTTCTCTTAATACTTTCTTTCTCTATATTCAAAAATTTATTGCTATATTTTTCATATTTTAATTTTTTTTACATTCAAATATATTTGATCATATTCTTCCCTTCCCCCAAGTTTCTCTAAATCTACTATCAACCCACTTTAATCTATAAACTGTCATAATATATAAGTATTAAACTCTAATCTTTCTGAGAAGTATAAACAAAGAAAACCTTTGCCTATATATCAAAAATTATTAAGAGGATTCTCAAGCAATTTGACAGGTCTTCTAAAACACATGTAAATTTTGCAATATAGTGTTTAGCTCTCCTGGGATCTTTGCACATTAAAATTACAAAATACTCAAGATAAGGCCTTTGTTACTTAATATTCAATCAGCGGAGAAAGAATACAAGACATATCCTACTTTCAAGAAATAATGATTAGATTAAGACAAGATAACCTTTTGTAGGTATTTAGTGAGCATTAGTCAGGGATTTTGTATATGTTTTATATCAGCCTACAACTGATTAAGTGTAAACTCCATTTACAACACAATAAGTTGATAGACAAATTTCATATATTTATTCATCTTTATACAACTGTAATAAGATTGGCTAAATAAAAGGAATCTATAAATTTAGAAGGTAGGAGGCAGTCAGGGGAAAGGCAGAGAAGGGAGGTATATTGATATAATTGTGTTTTAATTAAATAAGGCAGAAACAAAGGAATTGAGCAAAATACTACCAAATCGCACAGTTTATAAATGGAATAGCCATGGTTCAAATCCAGCCAAATGTGCCTCGGGCTCACAATTTAAAAACTAAGCACATTGCCATTACAATAACTTTGACTTCATCAATCTAAAACAATAGTTTGTTTTCTGTTGAGAAGGCAGCCATTAGTAATATACTGTGAAATATGTGAACATCAATAACACATGCTTGCAGGTGTGATACAGTTTTCAATCTCAGTTTCATTTATAAAACATTCAGCATTTAAAATGCATTGAAACTTTTCATATGCTAGTTTGTTTATGTGAGGCTCCATTTTATATGTGTACCTGTTTCATTTCCTTTCTGAGTACCTTAGCACGGAAGCACTGATTTTGCTGAGTTCTTCATTTTAGTAGTTAATACTCTACGTCCTTGCTTCTTTCCTTTTTTTTTTGTTCTTTTCTTTTCTTTCTTTATTTATTTGGCCATGCAGATTCAAATCTACAACTTTATTGAAATCCATTACCGTTTAAAAATTGATGACAGTATTTGAATCATATAGTATATAAGACTTTCTATGACACTAACATGTAAAAATGGCTTATGGCAACTCTCTTCTGGAGCTGCATATAAATATGAATCAATTTGTGCATACATATATCCACACACATATGTTATATATAATTATAATACACCTATAAATGCTCCACAGCATATATACCATAAATAAACAATGCAATCAGACACACAATGCTAGAACAAAACTGCATGCATAGTTCTAGCTTATCAGTTACTATTTTGACTTATATGCAATAAAAAACTATTCCTATTTTATTATTGTTATTTAAATATTCATATTTTATATATTTCACAGAAGTAATACATTTTAAAAGCTGTGTTGGAGAATATAGAGTAACTTTATGCTCTTCTTTGACACTATTAAAAGCTGCGTTGGGGAATATAGAGTGACGTTATGCTTTTCTTTGACACTGTTAAAAGCTGCATTGGGGAATATAGAGTGACATTATGCTATTCTTTATCACTGTTTTGTTTTCATGCTCATTAATATTAAAATGCATTCTTTAAAATGTCCCATGGAGATGCCAATGAATAATCTAATTTTTCTTTTAACATCGAGGAAGTTTTTATTGTACCAACAGCATTGCACACCATTTACAAATCTCATGCATGCACATGTAAGGTTGTATTTCAGTTATAGTTTATGGATAATTTACTAAGTGTAGCTGTTAGCGGAAAAGACTTTGATTCTTGACAAAGAAAACTTGTGTAGGTAAGTAGCCTCTGGAAATCCTGGAGCACTCAGATTGTACCTTCCATCTCATCTTCCAGTGGAACTTGAGGAGTACAGGAGGGAAAACAGGAACATCAAGGCATCCAGAGGTCTTTGCTCATAGCAAAAACAATGCCATATCTATCTTATTTCATCTGCCAGATTCAGCTAAATCAGGATGTCCATTTAAAACTGACATGATATAAATACATTTTAAAAAAATTACCTGGATAAAAAGTGTTGTAGACCTCTAGAGGATATAAGAGTGCTGGCAAAATCATCTGGGACACAGGCTAGGAAAAGCAGATTTTAAATGCATTTATTCTTCTGTTTTGTTTGGCTGAGTTGAGATATACCCTTCAACCCATAAGAAATGTGAGTACTCTATCATTGAATTATACTTTTATTCCTGAGTCATTTTTGGACAACGATATGTAGTTGCATCTCAGAACTTTGTGCTATTTCAGTGACTCTCAATTCAATGGTCCTTGCCCAAAGACACTGCTTTAGAGAGAAAAGAAAAGCATCATATTGTGTTTGTACCTCTGCTTAGAGTGCCCTTCTGCACCAGAGGCAAAGTCTCACACTTCCTAATGCGTAAGCCTGTACACTGATTTTTCCTCCAAGTAAAAATAAATCCCTTTAAACTTTATTGTGTAGTTTCCAGATGTGTATTCAGTATTTTCTCTCCCAGTTCATATGCTTCTTAAAAATCACTTAGTGACATCTATATGGATACAATTTGTATTAGCACTTTTTGCATCTCAGGAGCCACATATCTGAAGGAAACTGATTTTCTCTATTCTAGGAGTCAGTAACTTTCAATAGCTCTTCAGATAGGAGTAGAACTTCGTAAGCTTCTTCTGCCCTACCCGTGCTACCATGTTGGTTAGGCTGATAACTATGAAAGTTTTGAACATGCAGTCACAGCAACTGTGCTTCATGCCGGATTCTGTACTCTCTGTAAGACTGCTTCTTTTTCTGTGATGGTAACATAGGTCTGTAAAAAAAATGTTGGAAGGGAAGAAAGACATCTTGTTGTATTAATTACTTTTCTATTGCTGTAATAAGCTTGATGACCAAGGTATTATAAGACAAATAAGACAAGGGCAATATATAAAACATTTACATAAACTTATTTGTGGAGATAGTACACAAAGGCAGACAGAAGGCATGACTACAGGAATAACTCAGACCTCACATCTCAAAACTACAATTATGAGGCAGTGAACGTATGGGAAATGGCAAAGGTCTTTTGAAACATCAGAGTGACACATCCTCCAGCAATCCTATAGTTCCTAAACATTCCCTGGAAATCAAGCATTTAAACAGAGGGGCTTGTGGGGATCATATCTAACTTACCACATATTAGTTTAACAGTAGGTTAATTTTTCTGTTGATTGTATGATTTGGCACATACCATTTTTTTGTTTGTTTGTTTTTCGAGACAAGGTTTCTCTGTATAGCCCTGGATGTCCTGGAACTCACTCTGTAGACAAAGCTGGCCTCGAACTCAGAAATCCACCTGCATCTGCCTCCCGAGAGAGAGCTGGGATTAAAGGCATGTGCCACCATGCTGGGCACCATTTTTATTTAACATCTCAGCAGGAGCAAGTTATGACATGTAAAACTAAACTTCAGATGTTTGTGATCTACTGATGGTCACCTCAAAATGAAAATATCCATGCAGAAATTAGTTTAAAATAATAGATAAATTGCCATATTTATAAATGTAATAGAAACAATTTGATGATTAGTAAGCATTGGGAATTATAATTTAAATATTGGGGAAATAAAGGTCATTTTTTGAGGAAAACAAAACAAAACATTGAAACCAGCACATCTTGTCCTGCATACAGCAAGATGCAGAGCTTTTAACAAGCTAAAAATTTACTGTTATTCTCTCAACTTGTTTCAACTCCTTGGTTCTTAGCTGAAGATAAGGTCTCATTTTCAGATAAGCACTGATTTTCAAGTGAAGCTAAAAGGTCACAATTTCTATCACTTAAGTCTTCCAAAGAAGAATCTGGCAATTAAAATCAGACGGCTCCAACTTTTTGTCAGAAGCAGTCTGCGGCCATCCAGAAGACTGCAGGGAGCATAAGGAACTCGGGAGCATCCAGATGAGATTAAAAGCAAGGGACCGCTACACAGGACTGCCCTTCACTGTTAGTCATTATGAAACAGACACATTAGTTCTGAATTTATGAAAAAGCCACACTGAAATCCTTATTCTGGCATAATTATTCATCTATTTTATTAAACAGTTAATGGGATTTAATGTGATTCTTTAATGCCACCTCCAAAGTGTTACCACCCTTTCCTATTTTTCTTGGTTTTATATATGAAAAATAAACAAATAATTAATTTATCTTTGTTTTAAATCATTTTAATTATGTAATTAAATTATTTATAATTCCTCTATAACTAAATAAAGTTGAAATGAAACTCTTTGAGAAAATTTACAAGTTATTTGCTAAACTAAATAAAGTTACATAATATTTTTCTACATGTCTCAAATGTCACAAAGTTATGTTGTCCATAATTGTCTCAATAATTATATCTTATTGGGAGGCTTGTAAATGCCACAAGCATTGTAAATTTGGATAAATGTTTTTCAAAAAATTTTGACAATAGTCAAATTCTGAATAAAAAACAATTTAAAGAAAACTTATGTTTTAATTTTTGACAATTCACTAATGAAAAAAGTTGATATATTTTCTTGAATACATATCTTTACACAGACATACATTTATATGGATTCTATTTTTATGACACATTTCTGGACACAGTTAATATTATAATTTCTTTTATGAATTGATACAAGTTAATCTGTATGTTATCTCAATTTAAATGTCTAACTTCAACCTACTCAATATACTCTGTGATATATTTAGAAATAAAAAATCTTTCTTATTACAAAAAGATCATTTTTTCATTAACTGGGTTATTTTACAAAAAGAAGAATCTAAGTTTATTATTGATAATTGTAATTATGTGTGTTTATTAATTCCAAAAATCAACAGAAGTATCAGAGGGATTATTACAGAATTATAAACAAATAAGGGACCCAGTTTAAACTAAACTAAATCATGTTATTAAAACGTTTATATACCAACCTGTTTTTCTTCATCTCAAAATGTTTATAACCTGAAAATAGGTCAAATGTCTTTTTTGTTAAATGTCTGTTTTATTAAACATTGACTAAATTTTCTTAGTTGTTCAGCACACATTAATTGGCAACGATATGAATTATTTTTTGATGGAATAGCAGGGGCATTGGGTAACCCTTTCTCTAGATATCATTTGAATTAGCCTTTTCAGGGCCAGTCTCTGTAGATGCTTTCTCCCATATCTCAGACTCTGTAGATGCTGATCCCTGGAGCAGGGAAGGCCTAATAGCAAAAAGAGTGAGGTAAAAACAAGCCACTTGGGGAGCAATGCAGTTTGTTAGGCCTATGTAGTAGTTACAGGCTGAGTAATTGCAGGGTGCTTGCTATGGGAGCAATTCAATTTTCTGTCTCTAGAGCCCTGCAATGAGCAATACATCAGACTAGCCACCAATGAAAGAACTTGTGTTCCACAGCCCTACATATGGCAAGGGAAGCAAAAATGACCAAAGTAGGAAATCAATCTCTTTTATGGGCTCCATTGGAACACCAAAGTAACATCAAACAGTACAAGACTAAGTGACCTACCTTGGGAGAAATGCAAGTGTATCAATTCTCTGAAGCATAAAAACAGCTCAATGGCTCCTTAGTTGAATGATACATGACTTCTAAGGAGACTACTGGGAACAAGGTGGCTTTTCCAAAAGTGCACTGTTTTATGCCATTACAATCTAGAATAGGCTTTGTAA
>CACVCL010020414.1:0-45000 GCA_902729485.2 Mus minutoides | reverse complement strand
TTTTATTTTAAAATAATTCAAGCCCCCAACATGGATTACTTCCAACCAACTTTAACATGAGTGTTAATTTCTCAGTCCACTAATGCACATTCCTAATTTTTCCTTAGCAGCCCAAAGCAGACATTTCTGTGGGAGTACAGGGTACACACACAGAAGCTTAGAGAAGATGGGATCCTGAGAAGACATAGTGTCCATGATGTTATAATTTGCCTCATGATAGCATCCGATGCCAACAAAAAGTTTTCTTATGAAAATCTTAAATGACAGGAGATGCAGACTATAGTAATATATAGAATGGATGTTGAATGAAAACTACATGTATACATTTTATAATTACTTGTTAGTGGGGTACTCAGGATAGCCAATAAATGTAATGTAAACCCCCCGAGTATACTAGCACTTGAAGTCCATTGTAAAGTTGTGGAAAGGGAATAGATGAGGAATTGAAATGGAAAGAATCATTTGCTTAAATTAGATTATATGTATATATAAAACTCTCAGAAAATAAGAAGCTTTTAAAAAGCTATATGAAAATAATAAAAGACTAGTTAAATAGTAGGACAGCTACAGTATAATGAAAAGTAGACTCTTCTTGAAGTACATTCTTTTTTGCTTGATTTCTGTATGACACAGTATTAGGTTCCAGTAGATATCTAAGTCCCCAACTGCTTCACTGGGAAAATTTTTTCTGACTGTCCCGGGATCATTGCTATAAAGCAATCCTAATTTTTACACCCATTTATTTAGATGTGCACAAAATTTCTGTAAATAGGAAGATTCATAGAAAAGGTACAGATATGATTTGAATGTATTCAATTTTATTACAATCCTTAAAGTACTGTTATTTTGAGCAGTCTCAATTCTCACCGCAGAAACTAGATTTTGTTTCAATTAGATTTTGTTTCTCATCTTTGATTAATCCCATTTTAATTGTAACCATGCCTAAAGATTATTTACCCTAATTGCAAAGAAAATAATATACATGTAGCAAACTAAAAGTTTGCTTGACAATAATTGAATTCCATTGGGTTTGAGACAAATTTCTTTATGATGACCATGAAAGCACCAAGAATCAAAGGATAAGGCTGGTGTACTCTGATGAAGAGAAGAAAGGAGCTTATGAGACTGTCAGGGGCTGGAGAGATGTCTCAGCCATTAAAGGCTAAGCTCACAACAAAAAATATAAAACACTGTCAGAGGTAAGAAATCACAAATTTAACTTCTTAACCATTATTATTTTCTGTTTCTATAAAGAAAAAAAGAAGAATTGTTTTTATGGGAAAATTTCAAGCCATCAAATAAACGCAAAAATATATGTACAGCTGTTTCTCAGAACCACTTCAGAGATTTCTATTTATCTCTTTATAGTTATCAAGTCTTAGAAATAAATGCTGTCAATGTCTAAATGGTATGAATAGACACCCAGACAAGAAAAGTATTCCATTAGGTGAAATAAGATAAATTCCGGAGAAAACTTGTTTTCATGATCTCACATCATTTTGGAATAGAACAAAAGACTTCAAACATGAAGACAAGTTAAAGATGGGTTACTATGAGCAGAAGGAGGAGCAAGAGGGAATAAAAATTAGACTGAAAAACAGTAAACACAAAGAGAATCAAATCCTGGAAGAAAATATGAAGATATTGTATATTTTGTAATTATAAATGAAGATATATTGTAAATTTTAGGTTCCTTTAATTCTTGTGTTTTCATGGATATAATTGCTCACATGACTGAAATGACAATATGAAATTATAGGTGCTTTTACCTATATTTCAATTGTTTTATTCCTTTTATTTTTAAATTATGTGTATGCCAGTTTATAAGTGTGTTTATGCATGTGAGTTCAGGTAACTGGAGTTGGAGATCTAGACAGTGATGAGCTGCCTGTTTTAGGTGGTGGGAAGACTGAGGTCCTATTTCAATAGCATATGTCGCCCTGGTCATATTAAAAGCATCTAATACACCTTGTAAAATTTATTTTTTCTATTTTTATTAGATATTTTCTTCATTTACATTTCAAATGCTATCCTGAAAGTCCCCTATATCCTCCCCCAGCCCCTGCCCTGCTCCCCTACCCACCCTCTCCCGCTTCTTGGACCTGGCATTCCCCTGTACTGGGGCATAAAAGTTTGCAAGACCAAGGGGCCTCTCTTCCCAATGACAGCAGACTATACCATCTTCTGTTACATATGCAGCTAGAGACATGAGCTCTGGGGGTACTGGTTAGTTCATATTGTTGATCCACATATAGGGTTGGAGACCCCTTCAGCTCCTTGGGTACTTTCTCTAGCTCCTCCATTGGGGGCCCTGTGTTCCATCCAATAGCTGACTGTGAGCATCTACTTCTGTGTTTGCCAGGCACTGGCATAGCCTCACAGGAAACAGCTATATCAAGGCCCTTTCAGCTAAATCAGGCTGGCATATGCAATAGTGTCTGCCTTTGGTTGCTGATTATGAGATGGATACACAGCTGCAGCAGTCACTGGTTGATCCATCCTTTTGTCTCAGATCCACACTTTATCTCTGGAACTCCTTCTATGTGTGTTTTGTTCCTAATTCTAAGAAGGGGAGAAGTGTCCACACTTCGGTCTTCATTCTCTTTGAGTTTCATGTGTTTTGCAAATTGTATCTTGGGTATTCTAAGTTTATGGGCTAATATGCACTTAACAGTGAGTACATGTTATGTGAGTTATTTTGTGATTGGGTTACCTCACTCAGGATGATATCCTCCAGATCCATCCATTTGCCTAAGAATTTCCTAAATTGATTGATTTTAATAGCTCCATTGTGTAAATATATGACATTTTCTGTATCCATTCCTCTGCTGAGGGACATCTGGGTTCTTTCCCGCTTCTGGCCATTATGAACATAGTGGAGCATGTGTCCATATTACCAGTTGGAACATATTCTGGATATATGCCCAGGAGAGGTAATGCTGGATACTCCAGTAGTACTATGTTCAATTTTCTGAGGAACCAGCAGAATGATTTCCAGAGTGATTGTAAAAGCTTGCAATCCCACCAACAATGGAGCAGTGTTCCTCTTTCTCCACATCCTCTCCAGCATCTGCTGTCACCTGAATTTTTGAGCTTAGCCATTCTGACTGGTCTGAGGTAGAATCTCAGGGTTGTTTTGATTTGCATTTCCCTGATGATTAAGGATGTTGAAAACATTTTTTCAGGTGCTTCTCAGCCATTCTGTATTCCTCGGTTGAGAATTATTTGTTTAGATCTGTGCCCCATTTTTTAATGGGGTTATTTGATTTTCTGGAGTCTACCTTCTTGAGTTCTTTATATATATTGGATAATAATCCCCTATCTGATTTACGATTGGTAAAGATCCTTTCCCAATCTGTTGGTGGCTTTTTCATCTTATTGACAGTATCTTTTGCTTACATAAGTTTTGCAACTTTCTGAGGTTCCATTTGTGAATTCTCAGTCTTACAGCACAAGCCATTGCTGTTCTATTCAGGAATTTTTCCCCAGTGCCCATATCTTTGAGGCTTTCCCCACTTCCTCCTCTATAAGTTTCAGTGTCTCTAGTTTTATGTGGAGTTCCTTGAACCACTTAGACTTGACCTTAGTACAAGGAGATAAGAATGGATCAATTCCCATTCTTCTACATGATATTTACCAGTTGTGCCAGCACCATTTGTTGAAAATGCTGTCTTTTTTCCACTGGATGGTTTTAGCTTCCTTGTCAAAGATTAGGTGACCATAGGTGTGTGGGTTCATTTCTGGGTCTTCAATCCTATTTTATTGATCTACCTGTCTGTTGCTGTACCAGTACCATGCAGTTTTTATTACAATTGCTCTATAGTACAGCTTGGGGTCAGGCACAGTGATTCTACCAGAGGTTCTTTTATTGTTGAGAAGAGTATTTGCTATCCTAGGTTTTTAGTTATTCCAAGTGAATTTGCAAGTTGCCCTTTCTAAATCATTGAAGAATTTTGTTAGAATTTTGATGGGGATTGCATTGAATCTGTAGATTGCGTTAGGCGAGATAGCCATTTTTACTATATTGATCTTGCCAATCGATGAGCATGGGAGATCTTTCCATCTTCTGAGATCTTCTTGGATTTCTTTCTTCAGAGACTTGAAGTTCTTGTCATACAGATATTTTACTACCTTAGTTCGATTAACACCAAGATATTTTATATTATTTGTGACTATTATGAACGATGTTGTTTCCCTAATTTCTTTCTCAGCCCATTTATTCTTTATGTAGAGAAAGGTGATTGCTTTGTTTGAGACAATTTTATATCCAGCTACTTCAATGAAGCTGTTTATCAGATTTAGGATATCTCTGGTGGAATTTTTAGGGTCACTTATATATACTATCATTTTCCAAATTATTTTTATCTTCTGCAAATAGTGATATTTTGACTTCTTCCTTTCCAATTTGTATCCACTTGACCTCCTTTTATTGTCGAATTGTTCTTGCTAGGACTTCAAGTACTATATTGAATATGTAGGGGGAAAGTGAGCAGCTTGTCTAGTCCCTGGCTTTAGTAGGATTGTATCCAGCTTCTCTCCATTTACTTTGATGTTGGCTACTGGTTTGCTGTAGATTGTTTTTATTATGTTTATATATGGGTCTTGAATTCCTGATCTTTCCAAGACTTTTATCATGAATGGGTGTTGGATTTTGTAAAATGCTTTCTCAACATCTAACAAGATAATCATGTTGTTTTTATCTTTGAGTTTATTTATACAGTGGATTATTTTGATGGATTCCGTATATTAAATGATCCCTGCATCCCTGGGATGAAGCCTACTTGGTCATGCATGATCGTTTAGATGTGTTGTTGGATTCATTTAGCAAGAATTTTATTGAGTATTTTTGCATCAATATTTATAAGGGAAATTGGTCTGAAGTTCTCTATCTTTGTTGTGTCTTTATGTGGTTTAGGTATCAGCATAATTGTGGCTTCATAGAATGAATTGGATAGAATACCATCTGTTTCTATTTTGTTGAATAGTTTGAGAAGAACTGGAATTAGGTTTTTTTTTGAAGGTCTGATAGAACTCTGCGCTAAACCCATCCGGTCCTGGACTGTTTTGGGATGGGGGACTATTAATGACTGCTTCTATTTCTTTAGGGGATATAGGACTGTTTAGGTCATTAATCTGACCCTGATTTAACTCTGGTACTTGGTATCTGTCTTGAAATTGTCCATTTCATCCAGGTTTTCCAGTTTTGTTGAATATAGCCTTTTGTAGAAGGATCTTATGGTGTTTTGGATTTCCTCATGTCTGTTGTTATGTCTCCCTTTTCATTTCTGATTTTGTTAATTAGGATGCTATCCCTGTGCCCTCTAGTGAGTCTGCCTAAGGGTTTATCTATCTTGTTGATTTTCTCAAATAACCAGCTCCTGGTTTGGTTGATTCTTTGAAGAGTTCTTTTTGTTTCCACTTTGTTGATTTCACCCTTAGTTTATTTCCTGCCTTCTACTCCTCTTGGGTGAATTTGCTTCCTTTTGTTCAAGAGCTTTTATGTGTGCTTTCAAGCTGCTAGTGTATGCTCTCTCCAGTTTCTTTTTGGAGGCACTCAGAGCTATGAGTTTTCCTCTTAGGAATGCTTTTCTTGTGTCTCATAAGTTTGAGAATGATGTGGCTTCATTTTCATCAAACTCTAAAAAGTCTTTAATTTCTTTCTTCATTTCTTCCTTGACCAGGATATCATTGAGTAGAGTGTTGTTCAGTTTCCATGAGAATGTTGGCATTCTGTTATTTATGTTGGTATTGAAGATCAGCCTTAGTCCATGGTGATCTGATAGGATGGATGGGATAATTTCAATATTTTTGTATCTGTTGACGCCTGTTTTGTGGCCAATTATATGGTCAATTTTGGAGAAGGTACCATGAGGTGCTGAGAAGAAGGTATATCCTTTTGTTTTAGGATAGAATGTTCTGTAGATATCTGTTAAATCCATTTGTATCATAGCTTCTGTTAGTTTCACTGTGTCTCTGTTTAGTTTCTGTTTCCAGGGTCTGTCCATTAATGAGAGTGGGGTTTGAAGTCTCCCACTATTATTGTGTAAGGTGCAATGTGTGCTTTGAGATTTACTAAAGTTTCTTTAATGAATCCAGCTGCCCTTGAATTCAGAGCATAGATATTCAGAATTGAGAGCTCCTCTTGGAAGATTTTACCTTTGATGAGTATTATAAGTTTTACATATGATGAGTATGTCTTTTTTGATAACTTTGGGTTGAAAGTCAATTTTATTTGACATTAGATTGGCTACTCCAGCTTGTTTCTTCAGACAGTTTGCTTGGAAAATTATTTTTCAGCTTTTCACTCTGAGGTAGTATCTGTCTTTTTTCCAGTGGTGTGTTTCCTGTAAGCAGCAAAATGTTGTAGCCAGTCTGTTCGTCTATGTCTTTTTATTGGGGAATTGAGTCCATTGATATTAAGAGATATTAAGGAAAAGTAATTGTTGCTTCCTGTCATTTTTGTTGTTAGAGTTGGGATTCTGTTCTTGTGGCTGTCTTCTTTTAGGTTTGTTGAAAAATTACTTTCTTGCTTTTTCTAGGGCTTAGTTTCCTTCCCTGTATTGGTGTTTTTCTGTTTTTATCCTTTGAAGGGCTGGATTCATGGAAAGATATTGTGGGAATTTGATTTTGTCATGGAATACTTTGGTTTCTCCATCTATGGTAATTGAGAGTTTTGCTGGGTATAGTAACCTGGGCTGGCATTTGTGTTCTCTTAGGGTCTGTATAACATCTGTCCAGGATCTTCTGGCTTTCATACTCTCTGGTGAGAAGTCTGGAGTAATTCTCGTAGGCCTGCCTTTATATGTTACTTGACCTTTTTCCCTTATTGCTTTTAATATTCTGTCTTTGTTTAGTGCATTTGTTGTTCTGATTATTATGTGTTGGGAGGAATTTCTTTTCTGGTCCAGTCTATTTGGAGTTCTGAAGGCTTCTTGTATGTTCATGGGCATCTCTTTCTTTAGGTATGGGAAGTTTTCTTCTATAATTTTGTTGAAAATATTTGCTGGCCCTTTAAGTTGAAAATCTTCATTCTCATCTACTCCTATTATCTGTAGGATTGGTCTTCTCATTGTGTCCTGGATTTCCTGGATATTTTGAGTTAGGATCTTTTTGCATTTTGCGTTTTCTTTGACTGTTGTGTCCATGATCCCTATGGAATCTTCTACACCTGAGATTCTCTCTTCCATCTCTTGTATTCTGTTGCGGACGCTGGTATCTATGTTTCCTGATTTTTTTTTCTATGGTTTCTATCTCCAGGGTTATCTCCTTTTGGGTTTTCTTTATTGTTTCTACTTCCATTTTTAGATCTGGATGGTTTTGTTCAATTCCATCACCTGTTTGGTATTCTTTTCCTATAACTCTCTAAGGGATTTTTGTAACTCTCTAATGGGTCTTTGTGTTTAAGAAATTTTAGAAGAGCCTGGCGTGGTGGCGCACGCCTTTATTTCCAGCACTCGGGAGGCAGAGGCAGGCGGATTTCAGAGTTCGAGGCCAGCCTGGTCTACAAAGTGAGTTCCAGGACAGCAAGGGCTATAAAGAGAAACCCTGTCTCAAAAAAAAAAAAAGAAAAGAAATTTTAGAAATTGATTATTGAAGGCAATGTGATTATCTCTCAATGTTCCTTTTTTTTAAGTGCCATCTCAAGGTGAGAACAAACGCATAAACCAGCAAAAAAAAAAAAAAATCAATGTAAAAATATGTTCAAATGTCTACTGAAAATGTCAAAAATTTTAATCATAATATTTTAATTCTTTAATGTAAAAATGTATAATATACTAATACAATTATATTATGCTTTATTATTCTATGTCATCCTTTTTATCAACTATGTCTTACACAATTAATCAACCAGTTGGTCTACCATATTATCCATTTATCCCACCACATGTCTAATGGTAAAAACATTCACAAAAGCACATTGGTGTTTATAAATAACATCCCTAAATTTAGGTATGTAATCAGGTTTTACAGCTCTTTTTAAAGTTTATTTTCATACTTAGTTATATAAACAGCATAATAATACGGCTTTTTATATGATCAATATGCATTTTGTGCTTTTTATTATTGTTTTGTTTCTTATAAGCCTATTAACAGTCCAGAGATTTCATTTTCTAGTTTTGAAACAATATTTTGGAATAAATGTATATGTAATATTTCTAATTTCTAATTTAAACTGATTGAGTAATTTTGTCTTTTAGTTATGAAATACTCAGAAAATAAAAAGATCATAATTTTCCTATATTTTACAGATGGATTTTATAAATAGAGACTGTCTGGGAAAGTGTGTATATTCATGGTACTAGACTTGGGAAAATAGATTCAAAGAAAAATCCCTAAGAGAGTGATCTTAGAATAACCATCGTGATTACCAGCTGCAGCTCTAAGCATACTTCTGAAGGTATCCCTGTGAGTCTCCACACAGTGGGAGAGCTCCTCTCTTCTCCTCTCACCCTCATAAAAATAATTTTGTATTTGAAGAGTCTGGAACTTTGGCTGAACCTCACAGCAGGCAAAGTTAATAATACAACTTCAGACTTTCACTTAAAATATAACACTGCTATTCTACCCTGTGCACAGCCTCTTTGTTTAACCTACCTTTATGAGAACAGAGTAGCAAAACTAAAGGTATTTGCCTTAGTTTCTACCTAAGGTAATACACATTTTTTTTAGTCTTAAGTTATGCCTTTGTTCCAGTAGTAATGCATGTGTGTATAGATGCTGTGGTAAGAAATTCTTGAAACAATAAATACTTTGAAAGAAACCTGAGAAAATTAATATCTAAACAAGATTCTAGAAACAACATTCAGCTATTACTTGATAGCTTTTGTTTTTCTGGGTCAATTAGGGTCAGTTGAGGTTAGTTGATTTAATCCCTTGTAAAAGTCTGTCAACTTTTTTCTATAAAATATCCTTCATCCATTTGTCATGCAGTGTTCTCTTCTCTGCTGCCAATAAACACAAAGCAAAGCTCTTTGCTAGGAACACATGTGCACACACACACACATACACACACACACACACACACACAGAGAGAGAGAGAGAGAGAGAGAGAGAGAGAGAGGAGTACTGACAGGGATTTATAAGGCAGCATCCATCAGACAGATTCTGAATCATACAACAGAGAGACCAGGAACAATAAAACGCACAGGAAGACAGAAGTAATTCAAATCTGGGATCACCTGTAGCTGAATTTTCTAAGAAGTGCTTCTAACTGATTGTCTTTAATGCTACTCTGACATATTAGTAGATGCACAGAGTTTACCATAAATGTAAATTGACACAAACCCTGATTGATTGTGCTCCACCAATCTTTGTCCTCCTCATCTCCACCAGAAAATATTCACCCTGACCACTGTTCCAAACAGGAATCAGCAAAAGAACTTTTTATTGCGCTATCATTTATACCTTAACTAGTTAGAAACCATTTTAATTAGGTAGTAAATTTCCTTTTCCTTTTATTTTATGTACTTGTTTAAGTATAAGGGATATTGTTGGAGGTTTATTTAAACCAACATCAAATTGAATGAAAATCTTAGAGAAAAGATAATAATGTTGATCACAAAAATCAAAGTTAAAATCATAAACATCACAAAAAGAGAAAGTTGTGAATTTCTCTCCACTCTTTTTAATCAATCCATAAAATATTGTTCATTGACTGTTTCTTATATTATGCAAAACTAATTTATTATTTAATAAAATATGAGATTTCTTTTTGTGCAAAGCAATGAATAATATTTTATGGATTGATTAAAAAGGCCTCAGAATGTTTAACATCAAGACTAAACAGCACATGATGGCAAATATGGGTAGAAAGGGGAACATTCCATTCCATAGCTGATAGGATTGTAAATTAGTGTAACCACTCTGGAAATCATTCTGGAAGATCCTCAGAAACCTGGAAATAGTTTTACCTGAAGACCAAACTATACAGTTCCGGGGCATAGAACCAAAATATGCGCCATAGCATATTTATGTTATGAACAGGAGACAAGCACAGAGTGCCAAGAGAATGAATGGAAATATGTCACCAGGACAAATGTGCCACTATGTTTATAGTAGTCATATTCATAATAGTCAGAAATTGGAAACAACTCAGATGTCCTTAAACATGTGGTTTATTTACACAACGGAATAATATTAAGCTGCTAGAAACAAGGACATCATGAATATTTCAGGCAAATGAGTAGAACTAAAAACCATCATCCTGAGTGAGGTATCCCAGACTCAAATGATGTGCATAGTATGTACTCACTGATAAGTGGATATGAGCCATAAAGTACAGATCTTCAGTTAAGAAGGAAGGCCCAAGTGAGGATGCTTCAACCCACTTAGAAAGGGGAATGAAATAATCATTGCGGGTAGAGAGATAGAGGCACAAAGGTGAAAGAGGGGAGAGGGAGGGGACAGGCCATCAGGATTAGGTATGAGGGCGGATGGGAGGGAACAGGAGACAAGCAGAGAGGGCCAAGAGAATGAATGGAAATATGCAGCTGCCAGGGGGCCAGGGCTGAAGGGAACCTCTAGGAAGTCCCAGAGATCTGAGATAGGTGAGCCTCCAAGGACTCAATAAGGGTTACCATAAGAACCTACCTTCAGTACTTAGACAGGGCCCCCTCTGTAGCGATGGGCACACCAAACCATGTTCAAGTTTCAACCCCAAATTGGTTCTCTCTAAAAGAAATGTAAGAACAAAACTGAAGCATATTAAACAAATGGCTGACAAGTGACCAGCCCAATTTGGGATCCATCCCATGGGAGGACACAAAACCCTGACACTATTGCTAATGCTTGGTTGCACTTGTAGACAGTAGCCTAGGATGGCTATCTTTGAGAGGTTTCACCAGCAGCTAACTGAGACAGATGCAGATACTCACAGTCAACCACCTGACTGAGGTCAGGGCCCCTTGTGGAGGAGTTAGAATGACTTAAGGAACTGAATATGATTGTAACCCCATCAGATGACCAACGCTGTCAACTAAACTGGACACTTGGGAGCTCCCAGAGCCTCAGCCACTAATCAAAGAGAATATATGGGCTAGTCCAAGGTCCCTGGCACATATGTAGCAGAGGATTACCTTGTCTGGACTCAGTGGAAAAGGATGTGCCTAATTCTGTAGAGACTTAATACCCCAGGAACTAGGGATGTCTGGGATGGTAGGGAAGCAAGTCTTTCTTAGAGGTGAAGAGGAGGAAGGATGGGAGAAGAAATCTTCAAGAGGAGACCTGAAGGGTGGGGCAACATTTGTGATGTATATTAAATAATAAAAGTTAAATAAATAAACAAATAGATAGATAAATAAATAAATAAATGGAAAATGGTAAAGTTTTACACCTAAAAATGCCATGTCTTTATAAAAGTGGCACCATTAAATTCTAAATTTTCCTGTTTAGCCAATGAGAATAAGTACAGTATATGAATGTAACAGAAGCTCACATCATCAGACTTTGCTAGGCAGTCCTAGTTCTTGTGTCTAGTTTATAGAGGCATTTTAATCCAGCCACATGGCAGCTCTGGCTACAGATCACAACAAAATACCTTCTAGGTATGTTTGATCCATCCGGAATATAGATATTTCTTTAATTACAGGAGACAGGGGCAAGTAGAACTTTAAGCTCAAGAAGAGGCTGATATAGAGCAAGTTTCAGGAAAAGAAAAGCTTTGTTCCAGGGGTGGTAAAAGCCTTTAATCACAGCAATCAGGAGACAAGAGAAATGCAGATCTCTGAGTTCTAGTCAATCAGTTGGGTTGAGTCAGTGAGTGGAAAGGCAGCAGTGGAGTGGGGTTCATGGCAATTCAGGTCCTGGACTTCAGAGTTAGGATATAAAACAGTTTTACATCTCTGCTCCATTAAGCCCCCTCCACCATAATATGTTATTTCAAGTTCCAAGATAGGGTGGAGCCACCTGACTTGTAATTTCTTAAACCATAAGCTAAGATAAACTCTTTCCCACTTCACGTGTTTCTCACAGCATGTAGGTACAGCAATAGAGAGTCTGCTGAATACTCTTCCAGCACACATGAAAAGTAAAACTAAAACAAAGTACATTCTAGACATTTTTATTTTCAGATAACAGTGTCCTGCTGTATTAGTCATGAATTGCAACAACTACACTTGTATTCATTAGATAACCGGAATTTATCATATTGTATCACAAACCAAGTATTCACCCTAAGTTTGTATTTTAAACCTTTTGATAAATATATATATATATATATATATATATATATATATATATATATATATATATATATATATATATCAAAATCTATCTATCTATCTATCTATCTATCTATCTATCTATCTATCTATCTATCTATCTATGGGGACAGCATGGATTTCACTAGATAGTACATTCACAAATATTGCTATGCTAGTTCAGAGATGCTGCATAAGTAATAATTAAGAAACCAGTCCTTCTTTCTGAAGTTTTAGGGTTAAAGTACTTATCCATAGCAGATGACTTAAGTTTTGCCATGATCAAATGATACAATTATTATTTTTTCATTACTTTTAAATTTTGCAATTCAGTCACTGCCACCTTCCAGTACTCCCTCCCACAGTTCCTCATCCCATTTCTCCTCCTTCTTGTATCGAAGATGTTCATCCCCCTTTCCATCCTTTTTCCTCCCTGGAGTTTCAAGCCACTCAAAGGTTAGGTTCATCTTCTCCCATTGAGGCCAGACCAAAAAGTCCTCTGCTGTATATGTGTCCAGGACTTTGGACCAGATTATGTACAGAGCCTGGTTGGTGGGTCAGTGTCTGAGAGTTCTCAAGGGTCTTTGCCTAATTAAACCACCGGGGTTCCCAACTTCAGTCCAATGGTCAGGTGTACATATCTGGTTCTTTGTCAGTCAGCTGCTTGTTGGGTTGCTCAGAGGGCAGCCATGCTAGGCTCCTGTCTGTAAGCTCACCATAGCAACATGAGTAATAGAGTCAGACCTTGGGGCCTCTGTTTAAGATTGATCCCAAGTTTGTTTGTTTGTTTGGTGTCCAGCATGAAATTTTCCTGTTCAAGCCACCTTAGTCAGTTAGGTAAACTTCTTCCTTAGTGTTGAAAATGTTTGTATCTATTTACTAATTACAAATTAATGGAGTTAACTCTCAGATATTTTATGGGTTTTGGCCATCACAAATTTAAGACATAATACATGTTGAGCTTATAAATACTCTCCTGATTATCATTGGTAGAACTGAGCCAAGGATACTAACTATTGTATCTAGGAAATGGTCAATTTGAGTGTTTCTCTTAGTTCTGACTTTAGTACAGAGACAATTAATAATATATTTAACTAAACTACAATAGTGTTTATGATAAGCCACCTGTACTTGAAAATAGATCACAATTCAACAGTACTTTTTATATTAACTTTTGTGGAATGCCAAGCATTTTTGTAGGTTTGCTTTGTGGTTTACTTGCTATAATTGAGATATTCACATGATTTAATATCTTTAGATAAAGTAAAAGACAATAAAAGCTTGATTCTATGTGTTTTAATATAATATTATATTTGATAATATTAGATATAGATGTTTCTCATACAATACTATTATATTGTCTAAATAACTCTATTTTATCTTGAAGTAATTTGCTTCAAAATATTTAGTTGTTAATATTCAGAAAATAATTTTAAAAATCAATATAGTATTTAGGATGTTTCACTTAGTTTTTTAGTTGATTTTCTTCTGTCAAATACCAATGAAATTAATTTATCAAATTAATCAAAAATTAAAATGCAAAATCATATACCAGGATAAATGATTAAAAACTTTATTCTTAACCTTCTCAAACGGGCATGTTTAAGTGAAGAATAATTGTTCTAATTCTCTGTAAGCTTCACTTTAAGCCTATGCAATAATTATGTGACTCAGCTTTATCACTGTGGTTATCACAAATATCAAATGCACAAAGCCCTTAAGACTGTAAGATGAAGTGTGTAAACAAACACTATGTGTAATAATAATAAAATTATACTATCATTTTAAAAAACAGTTTTACAGAGACAAGTTGTGAAGAGAACAAGCTAGACACAGGTAAAGATGGAACTCACAGGAGGATGAGTAGGATCCAGAAATTAGAACAGATTGCTAGTGTGAACTTTAGGCCAAGCAGAGCCTTTTGGTCAGAAGCTGAGAGAATCCAGTTTGAATCAGTAAGCTTGGAGAATTTTCACAGTTGATCTAGACAGAAAGAGTTTAGAAATAACTAGAAAGGGTTAGCAGATTCAGCGGTAAGCCTCTGTTATGAAAATTACAACAGGCAAATCAAAGTTACTTTTATAGCAGATCCTAATTTTAATCAAATTTATGTTAATTAAAATAGTATTTATTATTTTTTCCTTTCCTTCTCCTTCTTCCAACACCCCCCACATAACTTACTTGTAGACTACCCAATGCCCCCCTTTTCCAATGTTCCTATGTCTCCTCCCTATTTCCTCTCATACTCATGGCCCCTTTTGCATTTTATATATATATATATATATATATATATATATATATATATATATATATATATACATACCATGTTTATTTGTGTGGCTCATGTTTATATGATTCCAGGACTGAACTTTCTGTATTTGAAACCAATTAAGGAGGTCCTCCTTGGGAGACATCTCTTGGCAGTCATTTCTTGCCTGTAATTCTTTCACTAATATGGAAAGATATCTTCTTTCCACATTAGCATGTTTATTGATATTACCATTTTACAGGGCTTGTTAAGGCAGCCAAATTTCAAGTAATTATGAATGTATATAATATTCCTGCAATTTCTATGGGAAAAAATCTGATAGCAGACATACTGGTCTGTTTTTCAAAGTCTGTCTGTCCCTTATTCTGAGATGTTCTTTGAGCCTGGCTTGAGGACCTCTATTGTAGATATATCCATTGAAGCTGGGCTTAATAGATCCACTGATCTCTGCACACAGTAGGCTGTGGTTTCCTTTAATGGCCTCCATTTGCTAAAAGAAGAAACTTCTTTGATGAAGCATGAGAGCTTCACTTTGTGTAACTATTAGGATAAGTATTAGAATATAGTTAGGAATTTTGCTAGTCTAATAAAATGACCATTGTAGATTTTCTTCTAAAATTCATGACTTCACTAGTTCATGTTAATTGGCTAGGTTAAAATCCAGCATAATTGCTATAGTGTCAATGAATGATGATATTTCATTTTATATTTAATTAAAATTATACAAAATACACACCTGTATCTACACACACACACACACATACACACACACACACACACACAGAGAGAGAGAGAGAGAGAGAGAGAGAGAGAGAGAGAGAGAGAGAGATGCAAGAGAATCCTTTGATCCTTTGTTCAAGTTGCTCGTCAGGATAATCCATGAGACCCTTAAAACACTGTAGATTATTGCTGTTGTACTTACTTCCCTTGATTTTTTAATCAAGAATAATAATTTTATTAAAGTTCATTAAAATGTCTAAGTTTTAAAAAATATTTATTTTTATTTTATGTGTATTGGTATTTGTCTGCATGCATGTCTATGTGAGAGTTTTAGATTCCCTAGAACTGGAGTTATAGATAGTAATGAGCTGCCAAGTGGATGCTGGGAATCAGAGTCCTATAAGAGGAGAGGGTTATAATAACTTCCTACTGAAGACACTGCATACTTCTGACACAGAACTTCCAGAGACTGCCCACTTGGGGATCCATCCCATATGCAGATACCAAGCCCAGACACTATGGCTGATGCCATAAAGTACTTGCTGACAGGAACCTGATATAGCTGTCTCCTGAGAGGTTCAGTGAAAGCCTCACCAATACAGATGTGGATGCCAACCATTGGACTGAACCTGAGCATGAGGACCCCAATAGAGGAGTTGAGGGAAGACTCAAGGACCCGATGTGTTTTGTAACCCCATAGGAAGAACAACAATATCAACTAACCAGACCTCCCCAAATCTCCCAGGGACCAAACCACCAATCAAAGCGCACACATGGAAGAACCCATGGCTTTAGTCGAATTTGTAGCAGAGGACTACCTTGTTGGGCATCAATAGGAGGGAGGCCCTTGGTCCTGTGAAGGGACCTAGTGTAGGGGAACGTTAGGGTAGTAAGGTAGGAGTGGGTAGGTGGTGGGGTAGCACCCTCACAGAAGCAGGTAGAGGAGTGAGGGGATAGGGGGTTTGCTGAATGGAAACCAGGAAAAGGAATATCATTTTAAATGTAAATAAATAAAATAACTAATTTAAAAAAAGAGTCAAGTTGGATGTAACCTGAAAGCTTCCTTCTTTCATTCATAGTACCATAAAATATTCCATGAGCTGACACATAATTTTAAATTCTTAATATTAATTCTGATCCATATTGTTTTATGCACATATATTGTAATATGTACCAATGTGTATTAAACATAGTATTTATAACTATCATATGTTACATATTCACATACATATGTAAATGTATATATACTCATTGATTGATAATATATGGAATTTCAGTTGAATATTTTTCATGTTCACAGTATGAATCCTCAGATTTACTTCTATACTTACCATTGAAATTGTACAATGCAGCTTCTAGCTCCTGAGTTTTCTAGAATGTTCAATTTCATTCTTCAGTATAAATGTATATATACATACAAGAAACTAGACTGATATTTTCCTGAGTGTTCAGAGTATATAATTTTACTTTTCTACTTCTTCAAGACCTAAGATATTTAACAATAGCCAGTAATTTTTATTTTGTTGCAAAAATGCTCCATAGTTTTACTTTGCTCTGGTTATTTACAAATTTACCAAATATGGAAAACCTTTCCTCCTATTTTGAGCTGTTTCTCATTAGTGTCATTTTTACAAAGGTTTTGTGCTTGGCTTTCGGAAGTAGTTGCACTGATAAGACCTCCCTTGGCTAAATTCCATGTTACTTCCTTAGCTGCATGCTTCTTCAAATAAAATGTTTGAAATTCTTATTTTCTTTCTCTGGAAAGGTAGCCACTGAGAGGGGAGGGGATAGGGAGCTTTCAGAGAGGAAACCAGGAAAGGGGATAACATTTGAAATGTAAATAAAAAAAAATCTAATAAAAAATTCAAAAAAATATAGGAATTCAATAGCTAGCATAAAATTAAATGGAAACTTAAAAGCAATTCCATTAAAGTCAGGGAAAAGACAAGGCTGTCCCCCATATCCCTATTCAATATAGTACTTGAAAGTTGTAGATAGAGCAATAAGAAAACTAATTGAACAAGAAAAAGTCAAAATATCATTATTAGCAGATGATATGATATTACGCATAAACAAGTCACAAAATTCTACAAGAGAGTCGTTAAAGCTGATAAACCACTTCAGCAATGTGTCTGGATACAAAATTAGCTCAAAGAAATCAGTAGCCCTCCTTTATATAAACGATAAATAGGCTGATAAAGAAATTAGCAGAACAACACCCTTCACAATTGCCACAAATAATAAAAAATATCTTGGTTGAACTTTATCCAAGCAATTGAAAGACCTGTATGACAATAACTTCAAGTCCCTGAAAAAAGAAATTGAAGAAGATATCAGAAGATGGAAAACATCTTCCATGTTCATGGATCAGTTGGATTTAAATAGTGAAAAATGGCCATTTACCAAAAGCAATCTATATATTCAGTGAAATTCTCACCAACATTCCAACACATTTTTTTTACAGATCTTGAAAGAGTAATTCTGATTTTCATATGGAAAACAAACAAACAAAAAACAAAAAACACAGGGTAAGTAAAACAATCCTGAACAATAAAAGAGCTTCCGGTGTTATCACCATTCCTGATCTTCATTTGTTCTACAGAGCAATAGTGTGATAAAACATCATGATATTGGTACAGAAACAGACATATTGATCAATGGAATAAACTCAAAGACTCAAAATAAACCCACACACTTATGGACACTTGAGCTTGACAAAGAGGCCAAAGCCATACAGTGGAAAAAAAAAAAAAAAAAAGGTTCTTTTCAAACTGGGTGTCTGCCTGTAGAAGAATGCAAATAGATCCATATTTATCATGTACACAAATCTCAAGTACTAGTGGATGGAGGACCTCAACACAAGAACAGATACACTAAATTTAATGGAAGGGGAAGTGAGACATAACCAGGAGTGTATTGGTGCAGGAGACAATGTCCTGAACAGAACACCAAGGCTCTAAGATCAACAATTGATAAATGGTACCTCAAAAAATGAAAAGCTTCTGTAAAGCAAAGGACACTGTCATAAGACAGATAACAACCTACAGATTGAGAAAAGATCTTAATTAACCTACATCCAATAGAGGGCTAATATCCTAAATATACAAAGAAATCAAGGCGTTAGACTCTAACAAATCAAATGACACAGTTAAAAACAAGATACAGAGCTAAAGAGAGAATTCTTAACAGAGGAATCTCAAGAGGCACTTAAAGAAATATTCACCTTCCTTAGTCATCAGGTAAGTGAAAATCAAAATGACCCTGAGATTCCATCTTGTACCAATCAGAATAGCTAAGACCATAAACTCAAGTGACTGCACATGTTGGCAAGGATGTGAAGAAATGGGAACTCATTTGCTAGTGAGATTGCAAATTTATACAAGCACCCTGGAAATTAATCTGCCATTTTCTCAAAAACGGGAAATAGTTCTACCTGAAGACCTGAAGATACTGCTCCTGGATATATACCCAAAAGTTGCTCCAACATACCACAAGGCACTTACTCCACTGTGTTCATAGCAGTTTTATCGATAATACCCAGGAGCTGGAAACAAAAGAGATGCCCCTCAACAGAAGAATGAATAAAGAAAATGAGGTTCATTTACAGAATGGAATACTATTCAGCAATAAAAAAGAAGAACATCATGAATTTTTTTCAGGCAAATGAATATAACCAGAAAATATTATCCTGACTGATGTAACCCAGACCCCAAAAGACATGCAGGGTATATAGTCACTAATAATTAGATATTGGCCTTAAATTACAGAATATTAATGATACATCCGCAGACCCAAACCCTAAAACTATTGCCTGCTTATAAAATCTGTACCCTAATAAGGTTGCATTGTCTGGCATCACTGGGAGAGGATGTGCCTAACTGTGCGGAGACTTGATGCACCAGTACAATAACCATTGTACTTCTACACTCTCAGAGAAAAAGGGATGGGGGAAATGGGAAGAGACTGAATGGGGGAACACCAGGATGTGGGGGGCTGTGATTAAGATTAAATAAATAGATGGAGAGAGAGAGAGAGAGAGAGAGAGAGAGAGAGAGAGAGAGAGAGAGAGAGAGAGAAATAATAGATTGTCTTGATAAAACATTAAAAATTAAAGAACAACTATAAATAATTTTGAGACTGAATGATTTAATGGTTATTTGTGGAAGCTTGAAAGGTACAAGCCTTCATTATCATTTTAATCTCTTTATTCAGCACACATTAATTACCAACTCCATGGCCATGCACAGATTTACATAAGTTTCAAATTACTATGTTTAATAATTAACTACCTTTTGAAAGTGAAACATAAGTCACAAGTAGGGGATATATTAATGCTTCTCTTTTAAAAGTGATATTAATTGCATTGGTCCTTTTCTTCTTTTCTTCTTTGCTTTTTTTTGTATTTTCCAGACAGGGTTTCTCTGTATCACCCTGGCTGTCCTGGAACTCACTCTGTAGACCAGGCTGTCCTCGAACTCAGAAATCTGCCTGCCTCTGCCTCCGGAGTGCTGGGATTAAAGGCGTGTGCCACCACGCCAGGCTTTCTTCTTTACTTTTAAGTAAACAGGTTTGTACTCTTTTTGATTTGAAATAAGATTTATTTAATGTAGAAAACCTTTACCAAGATTGTGAAGAATCCTGTATGTGGATGTTTACTTCCTGTCCATCCATACCATAGCTAATTATAAACAGTTTAATACTTCTAAATTAACATAGAAGCTATTTGCCTGTGTGGCTAATGTGTGGGTTAAGTTCACTTCAGCCTACCACTTGGATTTAATCAATATACAAGTGTTATCTGTTCTCATTAAAACTGGGCATTATAATTCTGTGGATGATTGACTAGCCTTTTACTGAATTTGCCAAAGACAAATTTCTTTCTTCTGGTACAGACAAAAATTGTAGTTTTCACTATTCATCTCTGAAGTAGGGGTAACTGCTTGATGAGATAGCATTAGGAACAGAAGATGGTGTGATAATCATCAGTTTCAATGTTTCATCTGAGCTACCACAATATCCTGTGCGAGGAGATGAAGGCTGGGGGCTGGAACAGCATTCTGCAGTTCATTTAACAGACAGCATCTATTTGCGTCTTCCTCTGAAAAATGTGTTGAACTGTCAGAAAATTGTCTAATTGTAAATATTTCTCAAGAGGAGAGAAATCATGCCTGTACAAGAAATCTAGCTATCTCTCAGATTGGTGAGGTCATAGACCTCAAGAATATACTACTACCACATTGCTACATCAGCATAATTCCTTACTATATTACTAAATGTTACCCATCCACTACAGATGCTTGTAGTGGCCAACCCTTATCAAATGAGCCTGTATTTACAGAAAAGCATACCTTGTCATCATGCAGCAATGAAAAGATAATGGGAATCCCTGTTCTAGTGTACATATCCAAATCACTGTTCTTGCCTCTATGACTTATGGTTAGGGGTTGGGGGTTGGGGGAAGTACAAAGTGGAATTGGAGCAAGTCTGCTGTGAAACGGCCTCTCTTACAAAAAACTGTACAAACTATGTGGGAGATGGCAATAGTATTTAACATGGTAAAACAGAAAAGGAAATTTCAAGGGATCCCACACGAAGACAAATAACTACAGGAAACTCATGACTGCTGCAATAGCATAAATTACCTTCAGGTAAGGAATAGCCCTGTATTGATTATGCAGTTCAAATGGTCATACCTAAAACGATAAACACAAACAACAAAAACAGACTCAGGTTGTACTTATATATTTATATGCCCTTTCCATATGTGTGTGTGTGTGTGTGTGTGTGTGTGTGTGTGTGTGTGTGTGTGTGACAATAATCAAGAGCAAGAAGATCACAACTTAAGAGTGAATGGAGTGGGCTGGAACAAGAGTATATTGGAGGAGCTGAAGGGACAAAAGAAGTACAGGATGTGATGTCATTTTATTCTAATTACTATGTGTTAATATGGAAAATGTGGGAGGAAGGATTGCAGGAGCAAGAGCAGTAGAGGACACCACAAAGACATGGCCTGCAGAATCTACTAAGCAAGGCCCATAGTGGCTGACAGAGACTGAAGCCACAATCACAGAACTTGTACGAATTTGAGCAAGGTCCCCTGCATATATGTTATAGTTATGTAACTTGGTGTTTTGTGGGAATCCTAACAGTAGGAATGGGGGCGTCTTTTATTCTTTTACCTACTCTTGGGACCATATTCCTCCTACTTGATTGTCTTTTGCAACCTTGATATGAGTGTGTATGCCTAAAACTATTGTATGTTTTTATGACATGCTGTGTTTCTATTCCCAGGAAGCCTGCTTTCTCCTGAAGGTAAACAAAGGAGCAGTAAATCTGGGGAAGAGGAAAAGTAGGGTCAGTGACTAGCAGGAGTGGGGGGAAGTGAAACTGCAGTCAATATATAATGCGAAAGAGATAAATAAATGAGAGAGAGAGAGAGAGAGAGAGAGAGAGAGAGAGAGAGAGAGAGATTTTCCAAGGTTGATGAGTAGCACTCAGACATGTAGTTTCTTCCATTTTATTTATACACAGAGTTATCTATGAGTACAAGAGAAAACAAAGCTCATATTAAGGACTATAGAATGCAGTGTGTATTTATATATCAAATTTCAAATGAAACAAGTAGACAGGTATGTGTGGCATTAAAATGATTAAGGTATTAGAACTTAGAAATTGGAGCTAAAGTAAATTTGCTGGCTCATATTGCATAGAGGTTCCATTCTAATGGGGAAGAGCAATGCTTTGTCAACCCATTTTGTGGTGAAACTATGATTCCTCCCTCTTATAACATGATCCTCTCTATTTTTGAAGACAAAGGTCACAGCTGTAATTTAGTACTGAATGTTCTCATAAGTGATGAATGCTTAATAATTCAGGCCAAATGAATTAGACAAAACTTAGCAGCAGACACAGTATATATTTGTCTGATGAATTACCTGTTGTTCCAATATACCTAAGGCCTGGCTTGAAAGTCCAAATGCTAGACCATGATATTTCAAGCTTTATAAATTATTTCTGAGGCACCATAAAAAAGTCATTAATATGGCTTGGTGGGTATAACCTGAGTCATAATTCTTCAACTGTACTCTTTCTTATGTTAATGGTTTTGTTTTTAACTTTGAGAAAAATGAATCAAATAAGTAATAGGCCAAATAGAACTAGATTTGAATGATGCTTGATAATGTTCTGCTGCTTTTAAATTTGAGCATCTGTTTGGGCCTAACTTAATCTTCATTCTGTGGAAACATATATTCTTGCAGGTTCAAGAATAAAAGTATGCCCAAGAGTAAACATAAATTTCAAACAGTAAACAATTGTGGTTTTCTTTCTAAGTAACCAGACTGGATGGATGTGACTCAGAGGTATACCTAGGATGATCTTAGCTTCCTAAGGTGTCAGGTTCCACCATTCTTTTATCTTGTTCATGACCCTCTACACTTGCTTTAGACTTTTTGACTATTAAATATGGCTATCATTTATCATAACATTAGTGTCTGCTATCTTTTTATTGTAAATTATCTTGAGCATCACAGTAGAACCCATAACAACTTTCTTGTGATCCTTTCTTAATTTAGCTACTAAAGAGTTTATCAGATTTCTATGTCACACATGCTTACATTAAATAAGTTCATTCTATATAGAAAAACCCTATGTTCTTACTACAGTGCTTCCTGTCATGCACAGCTGCTGCTCTGTCTATTCTATTGCACAACTAGCTCTAGAGTCTACTTCCCATTGGGTTGTTCTGTTGGCAGCAATTCTTAACATCAAACTATATTTTTAAAGATTTATTCATTTTATGTATGTGAGTACACTGTAGCTAAGCCTATATCAATGAATTCAACTGCATTCGAATTCCATTCAGAGATCCACAAAACACGGTAGAGTTAGGTAACTGTTGAATGCAGAACTTACAAAGTATTTGAGTAAATTAAAGCAATCCTTGAGAGGATAGTGGAAATGAATTGTGAGTAGCTATTTTTGACTGAGTTCAGGATAAAAAACAAGCCCCTGTTCCTGGAGAGGAACAAGAGGATGGCTATTAAACATCAAGGAAGATAAACTAGACTTTGCTTTATACAAAATTATATATAATTTTATGCCCAAACTATGATTCTTTTCCCTCCCCTCTTCCCTTCCCTCCTTCCCTCCTTACATTCTTTCTTTTATTCTTTCTGGTTGTTCTCTTTCTTCCAGCTAGAGTCTTATATATCCCATACTGTCCTCCACCATGATATGTAGGAAAGAAAAAAAAAAAAAAAACATCTTTTGGTGTTGGGACTTTAATATAGCCAATTATAATAATCAGAGGAATGTACAATCAGCCCTAACTCTCAAGCTCTATGTATTTACTGTCATCAATATCAACCTCCAAGTTACACTAAAAACTTGGATCATTTTGATTCCAGACATTCTTTGGTACTCTCGGTCTTATCCCCATAATCTTTGGTCTAAATTCAGATTTGTATAGTCACAGATAATCAGTTCTCAATGGTCTCTCACACATTAATTATTTTTATAATATAGTATAGAAGATATAATAATGTTGTATTTATACATTGTTTTTATTCCTATCAAAAAGATGTCTTTATGCCATCATCAAATAGTGTTCAATTATGTGGTATGATATAAGAATGCCTAATTTGAAACTGATTTATTACCTATTTTGTCTAGATAAATAGAAAGATTGAAAAACAAGTTATTCTAACAATTATATTTGTTAGTATATATTGGGTAAATGTAAGATTATTGGATAAGGAAATACAATTCTATTGATACATTTGCGTTTTATCACATCTTTTAATTTGTTATCTGCTATCCTAATCAAATCATGTCTTTAGTTGATTCACATATGTCATCCTTCATTCTTTCTGTTTACAGTTCCTATTGCAATTTATTTATGTAGCACATATACATTACTTGTACTATATAACCAATGCACCACTACACATTGAAGAAATGACATAGCTTAGTAGCGTTTTATTGATCTCTAAAAAATTAATTCCAAGTGCATAGTTCTGTAAATAACATCAACAGCTATGAGTGCTTTGAGTTGATAATGTACAGAAATACTACATTAGCTCAAACTGGGACCATGTCTTCTTGTGGCTCTTTTAAGGTAGTCATTGGGTGGGTATGTCATTACATTTTACTAGCTTAAAAAGCACCACTCTGTGAACTCTATTTATGTCTCTTGTTTAGTGAGTGTTTTGGTTGGCTTTTACTCCATTTCCATATTCAGGCTCTCGAATCCCTACTAATATCTATGCTTGGGCAAAGTTATGTCTATAGTTATTCATTATTTAGTCATCAGTATTTGAGTTGTCCTTAAGTATATGTTTTTATATATCTAGTTGTGGGATATCAACCAAGCACCTTAAATGCTAAATGAATAGATGCAAAAGTAGGAAGTCTTAAGGCAATATCCTCCGTGTTAAAATGTTACCTTAATAATGCTATAGAGGTCTGTTTGTGGATGGAGAGTCTACATGAACACTTCTCTAAGCCACTTCTTTTGAAAAATCCATTCAAATAAAACTATTAACAACCATATCCAAGTAAACATGTTTAAACCTAATCTGTTATGAAAAGTAACATTATTTTCAGTGTATCAGCATAGTTTTCTTAACTTGTATGGGGAAACTTGGACCCATTAATTTTTTTTTTTTTTTTAATATGGAACGCTTCACAAATTTGTGTGTCATCCTTGCACAGGGGCCATGCTAATCTTCTCTGTATTGTTCCAATTTTAGTATATGTGCTGCCGAAGCAAGCACCATTAATTTTTTAAATATTTCTCTAACACTTATACATGTCAAATCCTTGAGTCATAAAATGTCAAGTTAGCCATATTGTTTGTAGTTGTTGCTAATATCCTTTTCCCCTTAAATATAAATTAAAACAACAATAAATCTGAAAACATCTAAAAAAAAGGATCAATGAATACATTTACTACAATAATATACAAAAATTAATGTCCTGTGGTTTACAAATACTTTTATATATGAATTTTCTTATTAAAGATTATGCATGAAAGCTGGACATGGTGGCACATGCCTTTAATCCCAGCACTCAGCAGGCAGAGGCAGGCAGATTTCTGAGTTCAAGGGCAGCCTGGTCTACAGAGTGAGTTCCAGGACAGCCAAGGCTGCACAGAGGAAACCTGTCTCAAAAACAAAACAAAACAAAAAAACAAAAAACAAAAAAAAAATAAAATAAACAAAAAATAAATAAACAAACAAACAAAAAAGATTATTCATGAATTACTGATGCATATATATTTGAATTTTCATGCTCTTGAAGACATTGTATTTTTATATTCTTGTAGCTTTGGTCATGATGTATAGCTATATACAGCAGTTTATTATCTATATTAGCAACACAAGAAATATTCTTTATGTCTGATTGCATGGATATTGGCTTGCAATAGCTGGTTTGAACATTTGTAACAGGTTAATTTTCATAATGACTGCTATTGAAGTTCATTTGGCATTTGTCCTTTGAAGTAAATTTCAAATAGGATGAAATTGATGTAATGGAACCCGCAAATAAAGTATGAAGGAAAGCTAATTTTGGGTGGGGAGTTTGACAAAAGCAAAACCACATTGCAATTTTACACATAGAAAATTCAAATGCTGAACTCATTTTTTTTAAATTATCACATATTATAACTAATGATAACAGTGTGTCACCTTGTGCCTTTCAGGTTTTATTTTTTCATTTGCAGTATACTTTAAAAATGCTATTGAATCTAACATGCAAGAATGTTAGCCTAATGTGGATGTGAGCAGGTCAGTTTAAATTCTTCCAGATATATTAAAGGAAACTAAAACAGTTATATCCCGTGCACCCAGATCTCTAGATAAAGGTCAAAGATTAAAGCAACTAAATAAATGCTGTGAAGGCAGAACACTGGAGATGACAGGATGTCGGGATGGCAATTTCAGTTTTCTTTTTACCATCTCCTACTTTTATAACAGAAATATTGACATGGTATCTGCCTCTACACCTGTTCGCACACTGTTCCCTATTCTGAGCAAGGACAGCAGACCTTACATATGCCTTATGCTTTCTGTCTTTCCTAAATGGTTTTGAAAGTACCTGAAACAATGTGCTTAAATAATCACCTGTATTTTGTATAAATCAGTTCTCTGATCAGAAATGTTGCAGACCTTGCTTGTTCTAAAGTACAGCAGGATTAACTAATAACCTTACAACGGTTGAAGGGAGATTGTGGTTAAAAATAGCTAAGTAGAGGCAAGATATATTTTTTTCCAATTTTTATTAGATATTTTCTTCATTTAAATTTCAAATGCTATCCCAAAAGTCCCCTATATCCTCCCCCATCCCCTGCCAGACTCCCCTACCAACCCACTCCCACATCATGGCCCTGGCGTTCCCCTGTACTGGGGGATATAAGGTTTGCATGATCAAGTCATTTATACATTAATAAAATTCAGGGTTGTTTTTTGCAAGATAAAGACACACAAAATCAATAAGAGTAGTGCTTTATGTCTGTTCTCATCAATAATTTTCAAAGGAAATTAATTAAGCTTTCCAATAAAAAAAGCAGATAAGAACAGAAGAAAGCAATAAACAAAGTTTCCATGCTTTTCCGGCGTTTAAACAAACAAACAAACAGACTATGCCTGAAAGATTATTTCATTGCAAACAAATGACAAAAGGTGAGATCACTGCACTACCATTAGAGAACACGATCATGAAATGAAGGAAGATGGTTATAGGAGAAAAGGAACACTGAAGTTGATAGAAAGGATACTTGGTCAAGAATGAATTTTGGTTATTAACTTACCTGAACAAAAATAAATTCCAAAACCACCTAAAACAAACATTGGCCGAGTGCAAAGAATGATGAATCGGCCTACAATAAAAGTTGGAGGTTTTTTATATGCCAAAAGAAATAATTCAAATAGGTAATACTGCTGAAACAATAATAATTTGGAGAATATCATGAACAAACATATACATATTCATGTTTATGAATTTTAAGCTCTAGTTTTGTTAATTTCTTGATATTATATATCACAATTTCAAGTTTCTTAGAATCACTCCGATATTCCAACAGAAATTCTTTGTTAGCAGAAATGAAAAGTCAAACATCATGTGAGTATTGAATTTAAAGGTATCCTAAATACTGAAAATAATATTGATTATGAAAGGAGGAGAGAAAATGGCATACTTTGGCTTTCTCTTTATAAGTGAATTAAGTTCTAATTGTAGTGCTGTGGTACTCTCATTAGATTAACAGAAAGTCTAGTGGAAAGTAGCAGGATGCCCGAGAGAGTGCATTGATAAGAGAGTTGATTTTAGTCAAGGAAGAAGCGCTCAATAAAAGAGCAATGAGCAGTGTATTCTGACAGTGCTGAAAGAATGGCTTTCCATTTCACATCTTGCACAAAATTACTTTAAATAAAGTTGTAAAATTGTAAAGAAAAAACCCAGAATTTCCTGTAGTAGGAGAGTAAATTATTCAATTATCACTAAATTGACAAGCAATAATAGAAAGAAAGAATATACTTACCACATAATAATTTTTTCTTTCTCAAAGAAATATATGTATATATCTTTATACACTACACACACACACACACACACACACACACACACATATATATATATCTGGCATCCTCAATTTAATATCTGTAACCAATATAGTAAAAGGCAAAAAATGACTCCAAACTTTTTTGTTTCACCTCAACACATATCCTGAGGTGTGCATACACACAGAAAGAAATGAATATAATAAAAAGTTTCTATAAAAGAACTTGGGAATACACTCCAGAATATGGGAGAACATTGAAAATTATAAATTCAATGACAGATATATAAAAAACACCTGTAATAAAACACAAACACCCATGCCTATAAAAGACAAACTAATTTAAAACTGGCAAAATATTAGACTGGACAATTCACCAGAGAAGATATTAAGGGTCCAGTAAATATACTGAATAGCAATCAACGGCATGAGACATTTAGGAAATGCAACTCAAATTCAAGGAAAACATTCAATTTGTACAAATATTTCAAATGATATGATAGCATGTATGCTAATGAACCACTAAGATTCCATTGGGTAGTGACATGGTATCCACCTTATTTTTGTTTGCATTTTTACCTGATTACAATGAGAAGTCATCTTATGGAATGTGTCTCCAAATGTAGCCTCATAGTTAAGCATCTTTTAACTGTGACTTAGACTTATTTGAAAATTACAAATATGGTCAAATAAGTCCAACATATTACTTAATGGAAAGTAAACAAATGTAGGTGTAATGGACATCAATGCAGCAATTTATTTAAAAATTATATTAAAAATGGAAAGAAGAATCACAACAAAAATTGCCACAAAACCTAGTGGCTCAACATTTAAACAAAAATGCAAAGAATTGAAAACTGAGAATCAAGTCATATTTGGACAACATTATACATTTTGACATAATTAACAGTAGCCAAAGAGTGAAAGATATGTGTCCATAAAAATGAATGATTAAAACAAATGATTAATGATAATACTGTTATTTATCCTTCAATGTGAAGTAACGTTATATTTGTTAATTGGAATAAGTTCTTTACAAAAGACAAATATTACATTATCTTGCTTACATAAAATATCTACATTAAAAAAATTCACAGTGAGTAACGTTTGCAGAGTTGAGCAGGAACTAGGTAGGAAAGGAGAAATTAGCATTATTGCTAACAAATAGAATGAGAACATAATTGTGAGGTCAGTTAACACTGCTGACATATATCGAATTAGTTAAACACATCATTTATTGTGTTAAAGATGCTTTCCACAGTAAAAAACCTTCTTGAAAAGCAGTATAGAACACATCACGACAATCACACTTGCATGTGCAATACAACTTTCCTTTTTTGGAGACCTTTGGCTCTATGTGAAATTAAAGATTGTGTGCCCATGAGATAGTCAATGTTTCCATATATTTTGAATGTGATATTTTAACAGAAAATCTTAAAAGTACTAATACATATATATTTTAAATTAGATTAAAAATATTTTTGAATGAAACAAAAGGAACATAAAGTGCAAAACTAAAATAATCTGAGTAGTCAAGTATATTTGGAAAAATAACACAGTTTCAAAGCATTATACATAATTTGTGAATATTTTTATATTAAATTGAAAATCAAAATTACTGTAAATGTAGTCTAACATTTGTAAAAATAAAAGCAATAATTAAAAATACTTTAATTTTATGTTATTATTTTATGTTATTATACTTTATTAGTCTTTCTCAGTTTTCAGATTATAATTATAAAAAACTTTAGACCTGAAGTTTAGTTCCTAGTGCGCCCAAAAATTCATAAGCTTTGCACATACAGCAGACTTAACACTCCTTTTATTAATTCTGATTTATGTTCTTGCTATGTTTTATATAATGCTGTGTCTAAGATGCTGCCTAAGAGCTTCTGTGAGCATCCACCTGTGAAACACAATTGAAAAATTAACTAGAATAAAAACATCGGAATGATTTCTGCATTTGCTCACTGATTCTAATGGTTGACATTTGCTACAGCTCATTAGATTATTTATGCACTTGGATCATGACACAATGAATTAAATGTATTGTTCTCATTCATCATTGAACTATTTTTTCACATTTCTATAGAACTTTGTGGATGATCATTAATATTACTTGGTTATTTGTGTTCTCTTTCATATCCTTAATGTTGGGGAGTTTGGGTCTGATGACATAGCTAATAGGGTAAAGGTACCTGCCACCAACTCTGATGAATTGAGTTCAATCCCTAATATAGAAGATATGGTAGAAGGAGAAAACCTGTTCATAGAAATTATTCCTTCAACTCCACATGCATGTCATGGCATATGCATATCCATACATCATGCACACACACCTATGTACAAAATAAATACATAAAACATATTAAATTTTAAAATGTATCTATGTATGTCATTTCACAAAATTATTCCTTATTGCTTACCTGGAGAATCATATATGGAGACTCTTCATAGTAATAATTGGTTTTTTTTTTTTTTTTGTTGTTGTTGTTGTTTGTTTGGTTTTTTTGTTTGTTTTTTTGTAATAATTGTTTTATGTAAACATTATGATAGCTTGCTTAATGCATGACTGAATATGCTGCAAATGCAAGACTTTTGTTTATCGTTGGAAATGTAGAGTAAGAAATTAAATAATTTCATTCTAATACATTAAAAGTATACTCGATAGAACAGAAAATTATGGTGGTTTTTCTAAAAAAAACAAAAACAGGTAGATGACAGACTCTGATGAGAATACTAGGTTAGTATCACCAACAAGAAAAGCAAAGATGGAGTAGGGGCAAAAGTGGGACCATCTCCAAAACATGCCTTGAAATACTGCTCTAGACTGTGATATAGAATCACCATTGCTTGGCATTTGCACATTGGAAGAGAAAAGAAATATGATAGAAGAACTCTTCTATGCTAGCTCTCATTGCTTAGTGTATATCTATTTCTTCAACATAAACATTTGTGCACACACACACACACACACACACACACACACACAAACACACAATTTTCCAAATTATCAAACTTGTCAACAAACAGAGAATAAAACAAATTCCCACATCAGAAATCATCACCAATAGTCCAACTCAAGCAAATGATTTCCATTTCAAGCACACATTTGTCATGTCTGAGAAGTGTGCAAGTGTTTTTACCTAGTGTAGCAGGTTGCTGCTTTCAATGCCGAGAAAAACAACTATGATCTGCTACATTTGGATAAAAACAAAACAAAAACAAAACACACACACACACACAAACAAACAAACAAACAATAAGTTCACTAGTAAAGAAAATTGCTACTTAACATTTCATTAAACTTACATCTCATGCCAAACTAAGGTCGGTCATATGCAGCTTCAAGTTTTACTCAAATAAATGTGAGAATTTAGAATAAGACTAGAAACTGTTCCTGATGTTTCATTCTAGTATATACTCTAAAATGATAAGGTTGGATACCATCTAAGTGTGGTTTTATTCACATTGTGAGCTTCAAATTATTACATTTCTACATATTCTGGGGTTAACATAGATGTGGGTTTTGTTTGTTTGTTTGTTTGTTTGTTTGTTTGTTTTTCTCTGAAAATTTGAAATGATGTAGAAAAGATCCTGACCATGACACTTCGGCCTGACCATCTTATTGAAATTTACCATTTTCTTTGTTCTTTAGGAAAGCCAAAGGTGATCTACACTTTCACCAAACTGCTCCTTCTCTATGGTCCATTAGGAGACAGAGTCCTGAACACTTTGCATCTTACACGAAATAATGCAGCCGCTATAAATGAGTTCAAATAATTGTTCTCCCCTCATGTAGACATAGACACAAGCCTAAAGAAAAGTTTATTCTATATTGAGCAATTTGGAATTCCTAAAGATTTTTACATCATAGTTATAAAAGAACTTGATTATTAAAACATATTATTTTATATAAAATATTCACACCACCATTTAGGCTTGAAGCAAAACGAAGTCCCAAAATAAGGCAATGTGCAAATTGTGTCATAGTAAAACATTTATTTGTTAAAGTGATATAGATTATTCAAGATTCTACAGTCTGTTAAATCATGGATGGCAATGTAGGATGGATTTAATACAGAACTTGATGCCAATGAAGGCTTGTTCTTTTTCCTTTATTAAAAAAAAATATTTGTAGATCAGAAGAAAAAAATTTGGTTTTAAAAGGGGATGAACCATGTTGGGAGGGAACCAGTTTCACCACATCAGTGACGTTGTTGCTTTGGCTCCCATGATCAATTCCTTCTGGGACAAGCAGTTCAACAATCCACGGCTGTGAACTGAAACATTTTCAAATTTTATCCAGTAAAAATATTAGGGGCAACTGTTCTCAGGAGAGAGAGAAGTGGTGCTCTTCATATGGACTCCAGCCTCTGCAATCAAAGAAAGCAATAAAAGAAGAAAACACAAATCAGTAAGATCATAGTGTTGAAATTCTAATGCTGCTGAACTGAGAAACTCAGGCAGAAGACTCCCTGCAAAACGTAAAGGACAGAAGCAGACTCTACCCATATCCATTAGGAAGAGCAGACTCTACCCATATCCATTAGGAAGAGCAGACTCTACCCATATCCGTTAGGAAGAAGCTATCTGATCATTTCAAAGTTAGCAAATGTGTAATATTAGTCATCCATTTCTAAAGCAAAACTAAGTTCATAAAGTCCCAATATTTATTTGAGTCAAACCTAAATTGTAGGCCAGAATATGCTCTTATTTCATTTTTCCCAAAACCTTCTAGGTAAAATTCTTTGTGTTCATTGATCCATGCCATTTGTTATAATATATGCCTCTTTTGCTTTTTAGAAAAATGATGGGCATCTTCTATCAGAATTCTTCAGCATTTCCAAAACATATACTATTCCTACTCTTTATATTCTGCAGAGATATTTGTAATATTAAAAATTCACGAGAGTTGGTTGTGACCTTAATGACGAATATTGTTCATTTTCACTAATTAGCTCTTTACTCACAAACCAAATACAGAGAGTGTGAATAAAAATAATTCACAAGAGGACACTCCATGGTTAATTTAAGGATGGGTTGGAACAAAAATATATAAAAATCAGTTCCTAAAAATATTTGAAGTTCAAACTCTGAGTATAGTTTTCTTCAGGATGGCTGAAAACGTCAGATAGATTGAGGATATTTCTATAAGTTCCAATCTCGACAAAGAAAGAGCAGTGATGTAACCGAGCAGGTAAAGCTCAAGCCAGAGAACCTGGTAACAATTACACACAGAGAGAAATAGCATGGAAATACATATGTACAATCACACAGACATGCACAGAGTCAAAGACCAACAAAAATATTGTGAATCATGCACATGTTCAGTCATACTGACACAAACACATTAACAAGCACACTTGTTAAGAGAATTTATGTAGGAAGCAAAAGCTATTCAGAGTCTAAACTGGGCACTGATTATTCTCACTTAGAGGAACAGCTGACTCTAGGTAAAATATGTGAGGATGCCTCAGTCCCACTTGGGAGAGAGAAAAAGCAATCACAAATGGAGAGGGAGGGAGGGACCTGGGAGGGAAAGTGGACAGGCAGGGGTGGGGCGATGGGGAGGAGAAGGGAGGGGTAGGGGAATCTGATCTGATATTGGGTGAGGGAAAAGGACTGAAGCCCTGAACTCCAACAGAAAGAACAGAAACAGGCAAACTTAGGAAATAGGAGGTTGGGGGGACCTCCCAGAATGCACAAGAGACCTGGGAGGTCAGAGACTCCCAGTCTTCAAATGGAGGGACCTTAGATAAAATGCCGTATAGTAGGGAGAGAGAACTTATAGAATCCACCTTCAGCAGGAAGACAGGGCATCAAATGAGGGAGATGGGGAGAATCCCACACTCACAACTCTGACCCATAATTGTTCCTATGTGAAAGTATTACAGGATGGAAATGAAGAGAGCCTGAGGAAAAGAAGGTCCAGCCACAGGTCCAAAGAGGGATCCAGCTCAATGGGAGGTCCCAAGGCCTGACACTATTACTGAGATCATGGAGCACTCACAAAAAGAGACCTAGCACTCTGGAAGATGCAGATAGTTGTACATAACCAATGGATAGAAGCAGCTGACTCCTGTTGTTGATTAGGGAAAGACTGAAAGAAGCTGAGGAGGAGGGTGACCCTCTAGGAGGAACGGCAGTCTCAATTAATCTGGACCCTTAAGATCTCTCAAACTCTGTAGCACCGAAAAGAGAGCATACACCAGCTGATATGAGGCCACCAAAAGACATACAACAGAGGACTGCCAGGTCTGTGTTCATGCAGAGATGATGAACCTAACCCTCAAGAGACTGGAAGTCCCAGGGAGTTTAGAGGTCAGGTGGAGTGGGGGAGTTTGTACATCCTATTCGAGACAGAGGGAGGGAAAAAAGTATGTGATATGGAACAGTAAGAAGGTGGGCGGGGGAAATAAAATGTGAAGTATAAAATAAATAAATAAATTTTAAAATAAATGCGTAGAGTACACATTCATATGTTATATCTGGGTTATTTTTGTAGTTTGGTTATAACAAAGGATACATGTAAATCTAATCCTCAAACTCATTTACATTTCAAATACCTTATCCAGAAAACTTAAAGAATTAGTAGCTTCTTTAGAAGAACTCTACTCACTTTTTTTTTTGATTTTTCAAATTTTTTATTCTCTGAAAATTTTCTACATATATTCTGATCATATTAAAAATATTTGCCAAAAAGAAAACCTTTGCCAAATTGGTAGAAGAAACCCAGAAAATTTCATTTTTTTTTTTTTTTTTTTTTTAAAGAACCAGTTTTTTTATTTCATTAGTTTTCTTTTTTTTTATTAGATATTTTCTTTATTTACATTTCAAATGCTATTCCAAAAGTTCCCTATACCCTCCTTCCACCCTGATCCCCCACCCACCCACTCCTACTTCCTGGCCTGGCCTCACTTTTTAAAGTACATTAGTAGAGAAGTTATAGCAGAAATCTAAATTTATAATTACTTTATTTGATCATAAAACATAAGAAATAGGTCAAATTTGTAAATTATTAACATGTATTTTAAGATTAGTATAAGCTAGTATGGATTATGCCATGATCCTGTAAGTGCATGCACACATGAACACAGAAAGCATACATATTCTTACAGTTTTGAGTCTATAAGTCCTTCAAATTATCACTGACAACATCTCAGTATCAGTGTACTGAAATGTGCTAACTTCTGTATACACTGCCTCTTCCTAACATGTTAACATGGGGCATCCTTTGTTTTGCTAGGTTACTGTTAAGTATACAAATATTTGTTAATTATCCAAATTGCCCTGGTTATTATCACAAAACTTATGAATGACTCCATGTCCCTGACCTTGAGCATCTTTGTGTACTTATATTCTTATAAATCATATCACCTAACAATTTTATGTAATTCCCTGAAATATTTTAGGATCTGTCTTTTTCCATATTTATTTAGGATTTATGTCTTTAAAGACAAAAAATCAAAATGAGACAAAATAAACAGGATAAAACATTTTGAAAAATAAAATTCTGCTTCAAACACTGTGTGTGATAAAAATGCCCCTTAATAGATGCTTCAATGTGGAAGCTCTGAGTCTACCTCTGACTGTGATTTTGTGCCCAAAGGCTAGTAGCTTCTCTGGGGCCCTTCATCCACACACAAAAGAGCACTTACACTCAAAAGTGATATGTGAGAAAGAGTCAGACCACAGCCTCCTCAGAAGAGCATTGACCTTTATCCTGTCGGGAATGATAGGCCTGAAATAGCTGAAACAACTTAAATGCTCCAAGAATACCTACAAGGAAGTCCTACACAAGTAAAAATCTTATATATAAATGGAATGAGAACTGGCTATTGAGTGAATGAGATTTTAACACTGATTTAATAAACATTTTTCCCTTTTGGGTCACAATTTCTTTGGTAATGATTATAGAAACCACAAAAACAAAAAATTGTAAATGAAATATTTCTATGACATTAAGATATTAATTTTATTTCTTAAAAAATTAAAAAGTCATCATTAAGAATTTTAAAGACTGACATATTACACACTTCTCTCACTCACTTAAAGCGAAACATAAACTACATGAAGTTATGGATTGCTATATGTGTGAGGATGTAAATAGTAGCTGACACATATGTACATTTTGTTTTAATCACATGTTCAGATTTTCTATACAGAGCACTAAATTTTGTGTGATTAAAAAGTCATTGTTAAAACTTTTATGAATTCATCACTCTGCCAGGATTTTATTTTCTATAGCAGTACTGAGAATCTTCAAAGTAAGGACAAAGGCTAACCTCTAAATACCACATTGAAAAATGAAACAGAATAGTCACAGTGGTGCATCATACCCTTAAAATGTGTTGGGAACTGGTAATTTGCAATTTGAATAGTCTTGGGTATTCAGTCTTCTGCTTTTATTCATCCCACAATTGAGCATGACTTTGAAATGCTTCTGATATAGCAATCACCTGAATCTAATTTGTTACTTAACCTACTTTAAAGTCAGGCGGATTTCTGAGTTCAAGGCCAGCCTGGTCTACAGAGTGAGTTCCAGGACAGCCAGGGATACACAGAGAAACCCTGTCTCGAAACAGACAAACAAACAAAACAACAACAACAACAACAACAACAACAACAACAAAATGTTCAGGTTCAGGTAATTTGGTTGCCCAAACACCAACAATAAATGAACTTTTAAAAGGAAAAAAACAAAACAAAAAAAAAAGACAGGAGATCAATAGAGAATTTGGAAGAATAGAGAAGAAAGGAAAGGGGGATGGGGAAGGGAGAAGCTATAGAACTATGGGAAAGAGACAGGGATACAAATAATACTGCAATAGTTATCACTATTTGCAGATGATATGATAATATATATAAGCGACCCCAAAAATTCTACCAGAGAACTTCTACAGCTGATAAACTTCAGCAAAGTGGCTGGATACAAAGTTAACTCAAACATATCAGTAGCCTTCCTTTATACAAATGATAAATGGGATGATAAAGAAGAGAAACAACACCCTTTACAATAGTCACAAATAATATAAAATATCTTGGGTAACTCTAACCAAGTAAGTGAAAGATCTGTATGACAAGAACTTCAAGTCTCTCAAGAAAGAAATCAAAAAAGAACTCAGAAAATGGAGAGATCTCCTATGTTCATGGATTGGAAAAATTAACATGGTAAAAAATGGCCATCCTACCAAAAGCAATCACCAAGATTCAACACACTCCCCATCAGAATTCCAACACAATTCTTCAAAGACATGGAAAGAAACAAAGCTTTAAAAACAAAAAATCCCAGAATAGCAAAAGCAATTCTTAACAAGAAGTTCTGAGGAGAACCACCATTACTGACCTCAAGCCACACAACAGAGAAAATAGTGATTAAAAACTGCATGTGTATTGGTACACACTGGTCAATGGAGTCGAACTGAAGACACAGAAATAAAACCCCACACATTTATGGAAAATTGGCCTTTGACAAGCCAAAATTATACAATGGGAAAAGGAAAGCATCATCAATAAATGGTGATGGTCAAACTGGCAGTCTGTATGCAGAAAAATGAAAATATATCTATATTTGTCATCTTGCACAATGTTCAAGTCTAAGTGGATCAAGGACGTCAACATAAAACAAATACACTAAATCTAATAGAAGAGAAAGTGGGAAAGAGCCTTGAAGTCATTGACACAGGGGAAAATGTCCTAAACAGAACTCCAATGGCTTATGCCATTGGAATCAAGACCAAGAATTGATAAGTGGTACTCATGAAACTGGAAAGCTGCAAGGCAAAGTACATCGACAATAGGAAAAATTGGCAATCTACATATTGGGAAAAAAAATCTTCCCTAACTCCACATATGATAGAGGGCTAATATCCAAGTCAAGGGGAGGCTCCCCTTCTTTGAGGAAAAGGTGAGGGGTCAATAGAAGGAGAGAATTGTAAGGGTGCGACTGGGAGGAGATGAGGGAAGGTGGCTGTGATCATCGGGATGTAAAGTGAATAAAAATAAAATATTGGAGAGAACAAATATTGGGAGAAAAAAAAGAAACTCAAGAATGGTGTTAGGAAAAAATACATAAAAATGTTTGGTTTTCTTTAGAGATGGACTTTACTAGTAAGTATGACAGAGTGTGCAAATTATATATGGGCTTAAAATAACTTTGATGTTGAAAACATGCAGTTTTTTTTTTTTTTTTCAAATTTTCAAACGACCCCCCCCACACACACACCCATTTAAAACCTCAAACAAATGGTTGAAACTTCCAGCTGCTTGGTCAGACTGCTTCAGTGTCCCTGCGTTCTAGGAACACATTTTCTGATCCAACTAAAATGAAGGGATCAAATTCTAACTTGAAAATTTGAATAAAAACGGAACAGCTCTCAAGAAGAGCAACTGATAGCTGACAGAAACAATGCCTCCAATAAGGCTCGTGAGACATTCATAGATAACAAATTCATTCATCTTTCCAATGCTGTGTAAGGGAATATCTTTTTCAACCAGGCAAAAATGTATCATTTCACAGTAGGACAGTAGGACAGGGATGAGAGGCATGGTTGAATGTGTCCTGACAAAGACAGATGTCAGGCACAGTTCCATATATTCATACAAAGATATCTGTGTGTACAGGAGAGTTGTAAAAGTGATTTAAATCAGAGATGAGAGCAAGAGTTGCTCTAGGGTCAGAGTCATGTCAGAATTCGAATTCCATTTGATCCTGACAACATTTATGTTCATCAGGTCTTGGTACAGACCAATTTTGAACCCAAGTAAACAGCAGTTTATATTGCTAAGCACTCGATTTAATGGACAATCTCAAATCAAGGTGCTACCGTGTCAGCAATTAAATTTTCACACATACAGTAGCAAATCTCTGTGGGTTTTTTTTTTAAGTAATTAACTATTAGTAAGCATCTCACCTGGGTTTCCTGGACATCCTGGTCAACATTAGTCAGCAAAGCATCTGGGAAGGAGATTTGCAAAGTCATCATTAGTTCTTTACTTCTTTTGTTCTTTAAGATCAGCTCCTAATACCCTACGCACAGTAGTATTGCTGAACTGAACAGTTTCTTGAAGAATAACAATTAGCTTTGCTAGTTTATAGTTTTCTGCAGCTATTTGATATATTTACAAGTATGTTTAATATATGTATGTGTATATATATATATATATATATATATATATATATATATATATATATATGTCTGCTAATGTAGAGGCAACGTAATTCAATGAGACAGTCACGTTTCTATTTCTATTCATCCCAGAAGTAGCATTTCAACTGCAAAGTTGTCCATGAAAAACATGGAAACTACAAAGCTCTAAGTAGGTAAAAGAATTCATCCATACTTGCCAGAGGGATATGAAAACAGTATTAATCATAGGTTAATATCTAGTCTACAAATACTCCTATGTCATCTATTTCTAATAAGACAGTACAAATAAGATCCTACATAAAATTTCATCCATATATACCATTTATCTATAAATGCTCAATATCATGATACAACCCTGATTGGACATATTCCATTTCTGTAAAGACAGCAGATGCTGGCGAGGATGTTGAGAAAAAGGAACACTCCTCCATTGCTGGTGGGATTGCAAGCTTGTACAACTACTCTGGAAGTCAGTCTGGCGTTATCTCAGAAAACTGGACATAGTATTACCAGAGGATCCAGCAATAACACTCCTGGGCATATACCCAGAAGATGTTCCAACTGGTAAAAAGGACACATGCTCCACTATGTTCATAGCAGCCTTATTTATAATAGCCAGAAGCTGGAAAGAACCCAGATGTCCCTCAACAGAGGAATGGATACGGAAAATGTGGTACATTTACACAATGGAGTACTATTCTGCTATTAAAAAATGAATTTATGAAATTCTTGGGCTAATGGATGAATCTGGAGGACATAATCCTTAGTGAGGTAACCCAATCACAAAAGAAGTCATTGGATATGCGCTCACTGATAAATGGATATTAGCCCAGAAACTTAGAATACCCAAGATACAATCTGCAAAACACAAGAAAATCAAGAAGACCAGCGTGTGGACACTTCATTCCTCATTTGAATAGGAAACAAAATACCCAGGAAAGGAGTTACAGAGACAAAGTTTAGAGCTAAGATGAAAGGATGGACCATACAGAGACTAACCCACCGGGGATCCATCCCATAATCAGTCACTAAACTCAGACACTATTGCATAGGACAGCAAGTGTTTACTGAAGGGACCCTGATATAGCTAAGTCCCAGAGAAGTGGATGCTCACAGTCATCCATAAGAGGGAGCACGGGGCCCACATTGGAGAAGCTAGAGATAGAACCCCAGGAGCTGAAGGGGTCTGCAACCCTTTAAGAGGAACAACAATACGAACTAAACAGAACCTCCAGAACTCGTTTCTCTAGCTCCATATGTAGCAGAAGATTGGGGAGGAGAGGCCTCTTGGTACTGCATTCTTTATATGCTCCAATACAGGGGAACACCAGGGCCAAGAAGTTGGAGTGGGTGGGCAGAGGAGCAGGGAGGGGGGAGGGGGAGAGGACTTTCGGGATAGCATTTGAAATGTAAATTAAGAAAATATCTAACAAAAAAATTGAAAAATAAAAAGACTAATCATATGAAAATACTATTAACTATTTAAAATGGAAAGGGTTTAGGGTCTTTAAGGACAGTTGCCAAATTTTATAAAATATGTTAGGAAAAGGTGAAATATTAATTTGTTTTTATATATAAACTCATTGAGCACAAATATTTATCTGAATTTACAAAAGACCCTGTAGGTTAGAATTTTCATAAATATTATAGGTAGAAAATAGTTCGGCAATTTGGTTATGGCTGAGTCAAACTATACTTCATAATTTCAATTTATTCTAATATTTTGGTATTTATTTACTTGTATAAAATGCAGCAAAATGACACCAACTGCATAATGTATATGTTAAATGAGATAAGGTGTATACCACAACTAAAACAAGTATATTAAAAATAACCACATGTTCATGGCTTTCTCTAGAACATTTTAGGGAATATATATATATATATATATATATATATATATATATATACATAAATATATAAACATTTGTAACCATAATTTTCACCAATTTAAGAAGAAAGGTGAATGAAGATGTAAATAACTAGAAAGCTCAAATGACTAATATATATATTAGAAAATATGTATTTTGATTCTTGTCTTAAAAATTATAGACATAGCTTGGAAACATTTCTTTGATAGTCATTTGAAACCTAACTATATTTAAATAATTTCAAACTTACTAATTTGTATTATATGATTTCAGCTAATTTCTTCTAAAAATCAGTGGATATATAAAAGTATATCTATCTATACATCGTTCTGTACAAATACACAATATGCAAATTTATTCAATAGTTCCTTTAGTTATTTAATGTGGATTGAAACAGCTGAAAACAGCCGTAACAATTACTCATCACTTCCTTTGTTAAAATGACTGGTTATAATTTTAATAACTTTTCAAATGCATTTGTATTATCACCATGAGATAATGTAATATTTTAATACACTTCCAGGTATAAATTAGTAATTTCTGTCCCACTTACAATGAAAACACATTGAAGGGTAGCTGAATCATGAGAACATATTAATGAAACATTTTCTGTAGATTTATGTTCTGCTAAAATAGTCATTTCCTCTGGAAAACAATGGAAAGGAACATAAAACTCATAGTGCTTATGAAATCATGGCTAAGGAACTTCCTTCTTCACCTTTTCAGTTTTTGGGTCTAGGATTTGCTCATGCTGAAAAAAAGTGGTATTTAAAAGTGACATAAAAATCATGTTGATTGTGATGAACTTTTCTTTCTTTTATGAACTTTGATAATACTTTTCATGTTTTCTAAGATGGCTCTTGGCCTTGTGAAGGCTTGATGTACCAGTGTAGAGGAATTCCAGGACAGGGAAGCATGAGTGGGTGGGTTAGTGAGCAGGGGAGGGGATGATGGGATTGAGGGTGGGATGGCGGAGGGGAAATGAGGGAAGGGGATAAAATTTGAAATGTAAATAAACAAAATATCTAATAAAAATGAAAGGGAAATTATGTGTACCATATGCATTTTGGACACTAAAGAGGTCAGAAGAGATATTGGGTGCCCCAGGCCTCCATAACTGGAATTGCAGAAAGTTATAAACCGCCATGTGGATACTAGGAAATGAAACCAGGTCCTCTGCAAAAACACTAAGTTCACTCAAGTACTAAGCTGTATCTCCAGGCCCTTAATTACATATTTCATATCCATAAAAGACATTCAATTCCATTTTTACTTGCATTATAAGGTATTTAAGTATTATTATTATTATTATTATTATTACTATAATATTAATATTGGTACTAAGAAGAAAAGTATTATATTTTCCCATCCAAACTATGGCTTTACTGAAGTCTTTACACCAAACATTTTCCTAGTTCACACAGAAGCATGCAACACTAGAGGCTGCTCTCATGACAATGAACAGTCTGAGGAAGAGAATTTTGTGTGACTGAATGTCCATGCCTTACTTAGCATTATAAATAGCACTTGTAAATCATTTAGGCCAAGAAAACAACAATCTCTTGTTTGCTTCCCTCTTTGAAAACAATGTACAATTTCATTCACAAGACAAATACAGAATCTTTTTTGTCTACAAAAAAATAAAGATTTACATTTGAAGAAAGTTTAAGTTTATACCTGACCATAAGCATGAAAGGAATACTAATATTTAGAAAACAGAAAATAATTAATTACTTAGAATTTTCGGATTATTTGTTTAATTTCGAAGTAAAGGTTACATTTCTGCAATTAAATCAAGTAAAACAAATGGAATTATATTGACAGCAATCACTTTATGAGTGCTTAAAACTGAAGAGGAAAATGGACTGTGTTAATTTTGAGAGTGAATTATTTCAAAGAAAATACAAATATTTTACTGAATATATCTGTGTGTCACTGTGTCACTAGATAACATAGAATATTTCAAAATTATATTCTAAAATTGTATCAAACTATATATTAGAAGAAGGTAAAATCAGTTGGTTTAATTCATCAGCTAGTGAGACATGTTTGAATCCTTTAATTTTGGGGAACATGCTATAGGAAATAAACTAGAAACTGTTATGGTTACCGATTCCCACATCTGATGTGCACAGTTTTATAAACAGATTTATATATTAATAAAGATGGAGGTCTCAAATATAATAGTCACCAAAACAAACTGCTCTTTCCTAGAATACTAAGAAAACTTTGAAGATCTTAGTCTTTGAAGGCTGTATTTATACTACATTAATTATTGTATAGAATTTCTAAATCAAAGAACAATTATCCAAAAAGAACCAAAGCATTTTAGTGAGGGATACATAATGTATTATATAAACATTCAGAGTAAGAAATTTTTAAATCTACTTCAGTTACAAAGATTCTTTTTTTTTTTTTCCTTATAACAAGCTGATAATGTTCTAGGGCTAAAATTAAAGTGAAATAATGAAGAAAGAGAAATAAAAGTCGCATACCAAGCTAGGTGGTGGCGGCTCATGCCTTTGATCCCAGCACTTGGGAGGCATATTTCTGAGTTTGAGGCCAGCCTGGTCTACAGAGTGAGTTCCAGGACAGCTGGAGCTAAACAGAGAAACCCTGTCTACAAAGTGAGTTCCAGGACAGCCAGGGCTACACAGAGAAACCCTGTCTTGAAACAAACATACAAACAAACAAACAAACAAACAAAAACAAGCAAAAAACAGAACAAAACAAAAAGAGTAAAAATCATATACCAATTCTGCCTATAGTAAAAAAAAAAAAGGCAACAAAGGAAATCACATATATATGGTAGGTTAGGTTAGAACTATACTATTGGACAAATGAAAACAAGGAGAGAATTGAATCTCTGATTGCTATGGAAATGAAATTAATTTCTGGATCACAATCATCATGATGTTAATTAGTCAGAACTATGCATATTTGTAATAATAATACCTCCATCCCTAGAGCTACTCATGGATATATCTATCCATTTACACATTCAGTCAACTAGGCATTTATTCTATATCAGACATTATAATAAATAACATTAATTTTCTCCATAAGCAAAACTGCAATCATATGATGGTATCTTGTACACATGGATATCAGATGTCTTTCTTGATATGATAGTTTTTGTTGATCTCTTGAAATATACATTTCGAAAAGTTAAAACAGGCTCAGATATTTATGTTAAAGAGACAAAGTCCTAAGCATGAAAGTCTTATGAAACTATTAAAAACATTAATTACTTTAATAACTTTAGTCAATTTTCAAATGGTATAACATCAAGGATTTCCAAATGCCTATGAGAAATGAAATATCAATCTATAATTCAAAAGATGCATGAGCAGAGTGATCATTTCTACAAACAAAGCAACTGTAAGATTGGAGTTTCTCAGTGGTTTCCAGAAGGCACGCTGAGTTGCCTACTCTCTTTGATGTGCAGGTCTTCTTGTCCTCCATAGCATCTCTTTGTGAAGACTAGAAAACTTAGCCCATTCAACGGTGTAGTAAGAAGTTGGTAAATCTCAGAATGGAAAGATTAACATGCTGCTGCCATTCTGTACTTCCTTAGAAATAATTTGATCAGTGTGAATTTAAAATACAGTTTGAATTAGGCATTGTTACCATAACAGTGAGGAGGGTCACTCTACCTTGAGAGGTGCTATGCTTTTATGACCTAGGACCAGACACGTGACCATACGTGTTTCAAGCATCTGTCTTTAGGGGCAATGGAGCAAGATTAGCCTTTGCTCAGTGAAAAGCAAATTCTCATAAAGGAAGCAAGAAAGGGATGGGGTTGAGAAAGCACAAAGGAGCCTGCTCCGCAAGCTCTAAAACAGTTATATAGGCTGGCACGAAAGTCATATCCAACCACTTCAATCTCATTTAATAGTAGCTAGAGGAAGCACATATGATAAGATGGGCCTCTGCCAAATTTAAATTAATTGACTTAATTTGAGGCAGATGTGGTGATGCAAATCCATAATCCCAACACCTGGGCAGTGGAAGCATGTGTGTAATTAGACCTTGATGGGTGGTTTAGTCCCTGGGAGCACTGGTTGGTTGATATTGTTGTTCTTCCTATGAGATTGAAAACCCCTTCAGCATGATAACATTTCAAATTTAAATAAATAAAATATCCAATAAAAAATATAAGTGAACCTTGAAGGTAATCTTAACTACAAAGTGGGATTGAGGTCAGCTTGGTATACCTGTGTGCTGAGTT
>CACVCL010020413.1:0-84369 GCA_902729485.2 Mus minutoides | reverse complement strand
ATATATATATATATATATATATATTGCAAGTACATAAAAGAAAAGTTACCATAGAGATTCTGAGACTCCAGAGTTGCTGAAAGCACCTACAGACAGTAGCACTGATTTCTCAGCAAGAGCAACAGCAGTGAGATCATCCATGCTGAGGACCCCCAGCCCGGTGGCTAGACCATCCAGGCATTGGCCCCATGGTTCCCTATAGCCTGTCAAACCTTCAGAAGTGCCCTGGGATTCTTACCTGGACCGTTCCTAAACCCCTCCATCAAACAGCACTCAGGAGGTTCCCTTTCAGTTCCACTCATTCATTGTCAGTCAGACACAGGGCAGAGTTACTTCTGCGTGCAGAGCGGGCGCTCAGCTGCCCTGAAGAGCTGCTCCCTTCACTGTCAGTTACCTTCAGGCAGAAACCACCACCCCCACACCAGAAAAGCCACCCCTACCCTGGGGAAGTCTGCGGCAACAGAATGCATGCCATCTGTGCTTGCGGAAAGCACCTTCTAGCCCCTGGCTTCTCTCCCCTCAACAAATTAACCACCTGCAAGGTGCTAAGGCTAAGTCCGAGATGGCCTCTTGGATAACCAAGCCACTTGCCAGTCTTAAACTGGTCCCTGTCACTCTACAGCCCACCTCCTCCAGAGGAGACAGCATCAGTCTGGTCCCTAAGGAGATGCAATAGTTTTAGTGGGCCTGAGAGAAGATGCCAGGGCAAGACAGACACCTTAGTCACAGGTGTCTTGATGCCTTACTATATCCAGCAAATACTAATATAGACCTGGAAGCTGATGGTAGAAAAGATTGTTTAACTTCATCTTCTAAGGCACCAGAAGTTTGCTTTCCCCATCTCTGAGAACATAGCATTCCCCAATCAAAAAAACCTAACATCTAAGCTCTCAGACTGTGGATCAAGACCCCTTTGGAGGGGTCAAATGTCTGTTTCACAGGGGACATGTATCAGATATCAGGCATTTACATAATGGTTAATAACAGTAGTGAAATTATAGTTATGAAGTAGCAAGGAAATAATTTTATGGCTGGGGGGTTCACCACAACATGAGGAACTGTATTAAAGGGTCGCAGCATTAGGAAAGTTCAGAACCACTGCTCTTGGGCCTGCCTGAGCTCCCCTGTAAAAGACACCGCTGTTGAGTGAACTTCCTGGTCTTAGCCATTAGCCAGCAAGACACAGGACCTGACGAATCAGCGATACCTCTATGTCAGGGTTGTGTCGTCTTCACCTGTGAAGGTGAACTTGCTCCTTGATGGGGAAGACTTGGCTCTCTGGGAAGATTTCCTATTCTCCCCAGAGGTTCCCACACTGCCTGCTCCTTCTCAGCATGCAGGAAGAAGTTCTAGGTCTCACTGCTGCTTTAACCCACTGCACCTGGAAAACCCACAGCCTTACTGACTCCATCCAAGCCCAGTGATGACCACCTTCTTCACCTGTCCACATAAGGGCTGGGGTGTGGTTCAATGGTCCAATGCCTGCAGCTAGCTCTGACCTTTCCATACCTAGAATTATGCCTGAGAGGCAGAGATTATACTGCTCTCTGACTTATGGGAGCTGGTCCAAGCCAAGGACACTTATCCCAACATCCAAGTGAAGCTCCCCTGGCAAAGCCATCTTTGTGGCTACTAACTATCCTATACTGTCTTGCAAGTCTAATCTTTAAAGCAGACAGTTTTCTTGCTTTAAAGTAAAGCAAACAACACCAGGGTCTCTGTGGATCCTTAGTGAGCAACCTGAACTGGCCTTGGACTCACAATCCTACCTCCCTCTCCCAGGTACTAGGATTATAGGCATGCAGAGTAACTGAAGCTGCTTTCTGACTTTTCCTCTGCATAAAATGTTTCAATCACAGGCATCTAAAAGGTCAAACAAGGCCCACATCCTGTTGCTGTATTTTGATCTGTGAACAGATATATTCTGATTAAAGGTTTCTAATTATTCCTAGTAGGAGTGGGGATGGGGAGATGGACTCCAACCACCTGGCAGGGTCCTGAGTCCCCAGCATAATCCTGCCTGCTTTTCCCTGTCCTGTCCCGGGGCCCTTTCTTTGGCCTCCCAAGCTCTTTTTTGTCTTTGCTGGCCATTTTTATAGGCAAGCTTAACCACCCCGACTCAGTAGAGTCTTCCCAAACCCAGGGCCCCCACTCTGCACTCCCAGGATTCCCCCTGCTTTGACACCTATGCTAGCACCGTATATAATGGCAGACAAGTACCTGCAAGCAGGCCTCTCCCTGAATCTCTTTAGAGGCAGTGGTTCTCAACCTGTGAGTAGAGACCTTCTTGGCAAATCTCTATCTCCAAAAATATTTACATCACGATTCACAACTGTAGCAAATTTACAGTTATAAAGTAGCAAAATATAAAGTAGTAACTTTATGGTTAGGGGTCATGGCAACATGAGGAACTGTACTAAAGGGTCACAACCTTAGAAAGGTTGAGAGCCACTGTTTTAGAGCATTATGCTGTAGAGGGAGGAGCCATGACTAGAAATGAGACAGGGTTCTGATTTATAGAAGCCTGCAAAACATTTGTCCCTAACCCAGCCTCCTCAGAGTCATCACCATACATCTCAGAACTGAGACACTCACTGTTGAAGGAATCTTAGAGCCACCAGGGGATCCATCAAAACTAAAGATATGCTGAACATAGTTTAAGGATGGAGTTAAGAAACTGATGTTTGCAGGCTGTGCTGGATTATATCCCCTTTTCCTCTTCGCCCAGATAACAGCCAGAAGAGAAAAAGTACAAGCCTATTTTTTAATCTTTGGAGAGGATCTAAGTGCTGACCTACATTCTCTTGTTAGTTTGGGTAAAATTTTCCATAATACTGTCCTGTGGCATTTTCCTCTTAGAACTAGGAAGATCTGCATAATTTAGGGCTGCATTTCGTCTCTTCATGTTGGGGCTCAGGGAGGGTATGGAGCCGTCTAGATGACATCACTGGCTAGGATGTGGAAACTGCTCTCCTTGGAAAAGGCTTTTTGCAGAGTTGGTCCATGGCTGAAGTCTAGGAACTTAGGCTTCGGGGTAGTTCTCCTCGCCCTCTAATGGTAACCATGACCACCAGGACTCAAGTGTTTCTATAAACCACCTAGTTTACACAGAGCATCTGCTTTCCTTTGGGAGTCTGGAATTTTGTAACGAGACAGAGAATGGCCACATGAAAAGGCCTTAGCATAGAGAAATGAGTCTCTAGCAGAAAATTCACATGTCTCTCAATAATTCATCAAGAGAGGACCTATGATGAGATTCCAATGGAGAGGACTCTTGGGACCCAGTGCTTGGCTGACTTTGGACTTGGTCACCTGTGCCTTTCTCTTCTCCAGGTTTTCCTTGTATATTCACAGCATAATAAGCTAAGAGTATGAGTATATACTAAATCTTGGGGAACCTCCCAGGAGATCATCATACCCAGGACCGGCCTTGGAGGATGCCTAAAGAACGGAAGCTTTTAAGTTCTCATGGAGTGTGGTGCAAGTCTCAAGAAGTCCAGAGCTTATAAAAAGAAGATAGGCAAAAAGTAGCAGAACCTATGGGAGATGATAATTCTCCATAAATATAGGCAGGGTGTGTGCCGGGAAAAGATCACAACAGAAAACATGGAATGAAACCTCTATAGCACAGAACATTTGATTCTGTCCTGTTTTGGAGACTGTGGTGGTCTGAATATGCTCAGCCCAGGGAGTGGCACTATTAGGAGGCGTGGTCTTGTTGGAGGAAGTGTGTCACTGTGAGGGTGTGCTTTGAGACCCTCCTCCTAGATGCCTAGAAGAGACAGTTTTTCCTCTAGTTGCCTTCAGATTATGATGTAAAACTCTTGGCTTCTCCAGCACCATGCCTTCCTGTGTGCCACCGCACTTGCCACCACAATGCTTCCTGCTGTGACCATAATGTCCTCTGACACTATAAGAGTTGCCTTGGTCATGGTGTCTCTTCACAGCAATGAAACCCAGGCTAAGACAGAGATTTAACTATTTCCCACTTTTAATGTTGAGAGCACTGAGTATGATGGTGTTGCAATTTCAGAAGAGTTCAAGGGCATCCTCTGCTACATAGTGAGCTCATGGTTGGCCTATACAACATACATCAAAAACAAAACAAAACAAACGAAAAACCTCAGACGACATTTTCTCGGCACTTCTATATCCTCCCTGCCTCCATTCGTTTACTCTGGCTCCCAGGGAAGCTATGGCTTCTGCCTGCTGTTGGCAGCACAGAGTGTGTGCTTTAAAGATGCAAGTCAAGAGACCAAGGCACCAAGAGACAACTTTCTGTGCCATTCCTAACTAGTTTTGTTTGTTTTGTTTTTGACTTGTTTTTCTGTTTTGGTTTGGTTTTTGGAGACATGTTTTTTTCTGTGTTGCCCTCTCTATGTAAACCAGGCAGATCTCCAACTCATGGAGCTCAGCCTGCCTCTGCCTTCCCAGTACTGAGATTAAAGACATAGGTTACCACACCCAGACCTAGATCCCTATTTTGCAAACAGTAATTAAATAATAAATGGATGTACATGGGGCTGGAAAGATGGCTCACATGTCAAGACTGCTTGCTGTTCTTCCAGAAGATCCAAGTTCAAATTCTAGTACCTACTTGAGATGGTTCACAAATGCCTGTAACTCCAGCTTCAGTACACACACACACACACACACACACACACACACACACACACAGCTCTCCTCTCTCTCACGTACGCACACACACATGAATGCAAATCAGATGAAAGAAGATTAAGTACATGATGGCTCCACATTTATTCCCAGCATCCTCTGTCTTTTTCTTTTTCCTTATGACTTACTTTGATCTCAGAATTTCAAGACGTACTTGTCCATGGGAGAATATGTGTGACTTTACCAAAGAATTGATTTCATTTTACTAGAACAGCGATGGCTATTCAAAACAAGAGGCACATCTGATCCTGTAGGCAAGTAACTCCTTACTTTTTCAATTCACAAAACATTTTTAGGCAACACCTCATTTGATCCTCATAACAACATTATAAGGTAGATTTGACTCTTTTTTTTTCTTTTTCATTTCAGAGGACCAAATGTAGAGCCTCGAGTATGCTAGCCAAATGCTCTACCACAGAGCTTCATCCTCAGCCCAATAGACAATGGGACTTTCATCTTTCACGGTACGGAATTCATTGCAATTTGGCTGGCTGGCTAGCTCTGGCTTTAGAAAAATGAGTGCTTTATAGAAACGAATAATCCCTACAATCTCACCGTGGAGGAACAGGCTAAAAGGCAGAGCAGGCGTTTGGAGGAATTATTAAGATCACAAATTAAGTCACTTCTATGGACTCCATAGCAGGAAATAGATTTTTAATGAGGAAATTGAAGCTAATATGTACCAGCTGTCCTGTTACCCACCAACGAGTATTAAGGCAGATTAAATTATTAATGAAAACTGTAGCAGCTTAGAAACTTAACCTCTCCCCAGTCCCTCCTCCTTTCCATTCTCCCTAGCCCTCCATTGCTGTTGGAAGCAGAGTACCCGGTCCTGTACAGTTCATAACAAGCACTTACTTTACGATCCGGGGGAGCCATGGTGTCTGCCTAAGTTGTCAAACCTTGCTTTGCAAGTGTGAAACGAAGAGGGGAACAAATCATTGAGTCAAGTGAAAGATCAGAGGAGGCAGGAAAAGTAGCATGTGCAAGGCCTGGCTGGAGGCGAATCAGTGATGAAAACAGAGATTGCTGAGATGCCGGAGGAGGGAAGGACCAATAACTACTTTTTAAACTAATCTCCAAAGTGGGTATTCAGACGATCTACACGATGACTGCTATTCAAATTCTTAAAAACCCTGAAATACTCCCACCCAAGTGAGAAAGTAATTGCTGGCCAGAGCCTTCCACACACATCTCCCACCCCAGCTGTCCTGGTCCTCTCCTAAGATGGGACTCTTCATCACCTCTTTATTTTCTCCTTTGTGTACACAGTCACCCAAGGTGTTTGCTCTATGGAGTAGCAAGCAGCTTCCAGGAAGATTGCTAGGTGGCTCCTCCCCAAATACCTACTTCCTTGGCAGCCAAACCACACTTGACTCATGAACAAAGAATGAATATTGTTGGGGCGAGGAGACGGCTCATTTGGTAAAGTGCTTGCCACAAGGGTGTGGCGGTGTGTGCCTGTGAGCCCAGCACTGGGGAGACAGAAACAGGAGGATCCTTGGAGCTTGCTGGACAGCTAGAATAACTGAGTCCGTGAGCTCAATGAGACCTTGCCTCAAAAAATAAGGAGGGGCTGGAGATGTGGATCAGCAGTTACAAGAACGTACTGCTCTTTCAGAAGATTCCGGTTCAACTCCCAGCACCCACATCAGACAGCTCACAACCACCTGAAACTCCAGGTCCAAGGGATCCAATATCCTTTTCTGGCCTCCATATGCTCCTGAATCCTGCATGATATACATATACTCACAGAAGCCCACACACATATGCAGAAATAAAAATTAAATATTTAACCAAACAAGAAAAATAAATTGCACATAAGGTAGAAAGTGAGGGAGGAAGACGTCTGACATTGAGCTGTGCCCTACACATGCCTGTGGGCACACACAAATAGGTACACACATACAAAAAACAAGGCAATTACTTTTGGCATAAGCCACTGAGACTTTGGAAGTTGTTATCCCGAAATGGCTAATTGATATCACTGCCACACAATTGTTGATGTGACTCCATCAGTTATGCATTCTTTCTTTTTAAAGCATTAGCTTTACACACACACACACACACACACACACACACACACCCCACAAACATAGCACATATGGGTGAATACATGGACTAAGAGAGGGAAAGAGATAAAAGGTCTGTTGACATGATCCCCCTTAGTCGTCCAGGTTGTGGGTGTCAACTGACCAGGATTTAAGAAAAACAGCTGCCTCCAAGCCCAGTCTGAGGTGCGGCATACTCACATTGGTGTTGCATAGTTTGTACTGCCGATAGGCCCCGATGCAGGAGATTGCTGTTGATCGTAGCTGCTGGGGAAAGGCCTGAGCTGCCCCATGGGGCCTAGCACCATGGTTGCTGCTCAGTTCCGGGCTGTGGAAGAGACTTGACGCTGCAGGATAGCTTTGGTCGTGAGTCAAGGGCAGCTGGTAGATGGAAGCCTCAGAAGGTGGCAGTCCAGAACGAGGGCCACTGTCGCTCTGGTAGAGAGGTCGGCTGTGGGAGAACTGGTGGGTTGGTTGCCGGTAGCCCTGCTTTGAAGCAGATGCCTCCTGGGACCTGGAGGGCCTGGATGAAGGCCTCTGCCTCCGAAGCCTCTGTGGCGTATGCGCGGTATCCGTCTGCAGTGGTAAGATGTAGGGGGCCTTCCCATAGCCATACTTGCCAGGGCCAATAGGACCTCGGGTCCTGCTCCTAAAGAGAAGCAGAGAACAAAGACCAACAGAGTCATGTGAACTGCATTCCAACTCAAAGGCTCTGGACCTACGGCTCAGAAGAGACATCACGGAAGCCAAGGCGGAGGCTCCCTAGAGACAAGAAGAGAATCATGGTGGAAATCAATGGCTGGATGACCTGCAGGTAATGTGAATGGTTAGAAGCAAGGTTGGAATCACAAGCTGTGGTCAGTGCAAGCTCATTGCACCAGAGAGCTTGGCCATTTCTGCAGGTCAGAGGGAGCTAGTAAGGGTTTCTGAGACCCCTAAGGACATAGTTACAATTTAAGAAACAATTACTTTCCCATAACCCCCCCCCTCCCCCCCGCTGATAATGTGTTTTGTTTTGTTTTGTTTTCCTCACTAAGCTGTGTGTGATATTCCACATGCTCTCCAAGACCATGGATAGTCAAAGAGCACTCTTGGGTAAGTGGAGCTTAGCCTGACCCATAACATTCCACTACAGCCCTAAGACCTAACTTGCACTGAGCTTAAAAGACCGGAGGGGATTAAGCAATTGTCTACCAGTCCATCGTCCTCAAGAAACTCATGCTAAGCAATAAGTCATCCTCATGCTGGTATGAATCTTTAGATTTTTTTTTTTTTAAGATTCACCACCTTCTGAAACTGTAAAAATCACATATGAAGTGGTTATGCTCATAAACGTGTAACCACTGCATTTCTCAAAGCCAAATGTCCTGATCTGAAGCATTTTGTAAATACTCCCACCTTGGTCAGCTTCATGCCTCCGGTGGGAAGATGCAATCATTTCTAACGAGCAGGTTAAAAAGCAGCAGAGCTGGGGATGTAGCTCACTGGCACACCCTCTACACAAGCACAAAGCTTGGTTTCCACCTCGGTACCAGTGCAGCAAAGGAAAAGCAAAAAACGAGCCCAGAACTCCACTTCCTGTCAATTTATATCATTAGCATTTACTTATATGATTCTCGTTTATTTTTATTTGTGTGGGAGAGTGCAGAAGAGGGCATGAGATCCCCTGGAGCTGCAGTTACAGGAGGCTGTCAGCTGCCAGACATGGGCACCAGGAACTAACCTCAGGTTCTCTGCAAGAAGAGCGCACACCCTCCAGCCCCAGGCACCTCTATTTATTATGCAACTGCTGTTGACAAAGCACAGAGCGTGGAACAGTACATTAAAAACAAAAGTGAACCAGGAATACATTCCAGGATCCCAACTGCCAACCAAAAGCAGCCATGGCAGAATGCAGGCCAGGGGAGGAACTTTAGAAATAACCCACCTACTTGTGTCTGGGGAATTCTGAGACACAGTGCAAGGGGTCTGAGAAGGAGCCCTGGTCACTGGTCTGAGCACATAGAAGCCCAGATCCCAGTGCTCTATAGAAGGACCGAAGCCCTCCAATTGTTACTTGTTTGTGAAATGACGAAGCTGAATTAAAATGACCGCCAAGGTTGCTCCAACTCTAAAATTATATGCTTTCATAATAATTAATTCTACATTTATGTAAAACTGGAAATGTGCCCAAGGGTTCCTACAGGATGGCCCCATTAAAATAAGCACATTAAAATAGCAATCAAGGTGAAACATTGATTTCTTCCCTCCTGGGGAAATTCTTTCTCCACTCTATATAACCATGAATATAAAACTTAACAGAGCACAACTAATTATTAACATCTTTATCACTAATTGCACCTCCTTTCTTGGCTGATACGGTTCTGAATTAAACTAAGCTGCAGTATTTACTTTACCTTCAGGCATTTCTCAATTAATCTTGGCAACACTTGGGACTCAGTTAACGGTGGAGGCTTTAACAGATGCCATTAAGAAGTTAGTCTTAGAATACATATATGAGTTGGACCCAATTTGCCTTTTCCTTTCTTGTGGCAGGCCAGGTAAAATGAATGACATCATAGGAAGGCAAAAGAAGGAATTTTGGAGTGTGTATGTTTTTAAGTTCTGAAAGCTGACCAAAAATGAAACCTAGCCCCAAAGTAAGTGCTCAGTGGAGACTTTAGTTGAAGGTAATGGGAGAAACCCAGACAACTGGAGTAGGACATATCACAGTTACTGGTGCCTAAGACCTTGTTGGGATGCAGGTTCTGGGTTGCAAAGGTGGCTTCGTTGGTCAAGTACTTCCTGTGCCAGCATGAGGCCCTCAGTTGATCCCTCTAGCGCCCACATGAATGACGCTGACCTGCTGGCCAGCCAGTCTAGCTAAACCAGAGAGCTCCAGTTGAGATTTTATCTTGAAAAAATAAGGTAGTGAATCATTAAGGAAGATGCTAAGGTTGACCTCTAGCCTCTTCTGGTGGGGCTCAGAGTGGGAGCCAAGAGAGCTCCCCAGAAGCCTTAAAATGAAAACTTTATTCTCTGAGCACTTGGGGAGGGGGTGCAATTCGGGATCTGAACCGCATTTTTATAAAATGGGAACACAAAGCAAGGGGAATGGGGTGGGCTGTTGCATGACCAATCATATTTTGACACAAGGGAGTTAAACCAGGATGTCAACATTGATGACTGGGCCTTATCCAGGCCACCTGGTTTCAGAGACCTTGAGCCAGCTTTTGCAGTCAGGTCCCCTCCTGGACTCTGGCCTGGAATTTTGGAATGATAAGGAAATAAAGGAGTGGGCAAGCTGTACATAGTCAATTAACTAGGAACACATTTAAGACTTGTGTAGATAATGGGGTAACAGCATCTTCCCTCTTTACATCCTTTATGGGTTAGCAGACAAACATGAAACATCTGAAGAAGCTGGACAGGAGTTGGGTTCCAGGCACTGGGGACATGAACTCAGTTTTGATTCTGCCAGCAAGGTAGAACTCATTCCTGAGATGACTAGACTCATAAAACTACCTTCTAACACCACACACACACACACACACACGTATATCAAGTGCACACAAACATATCTATATCTTTATATCTTTAAATGTATAGAGGGGAGTGCGCTTTGTTCAGAGCTCTGGGATAGAGCCTCGATCTCTCTGGAGATTCCAGTGCTGCTGGTCCACAGACCCACGGGTTTGAAGAACGCAGTCGCAGAACAGAATCGCAACAAAGGGGTCAAAACTCAAGATCAGAAATGACTGGGTTTAGTCAAGAAAAAGATAATAAAAGATAATAACGGCATTGAAACAAAGCAACCTACCCCTTCTGTGCCCCGAGGACTGTATAAAAAGGTCTGCTTGCCTGTGGACAGGCTGCCCGAGGTCACTTGCTCAGTACACACTGATGAAGCCACACCTGCTTGATAACACTGTGGGCAGCAGAGAAGGAAGCCGCTAGGATGGCGATGAGAAAAGCACCTTGCCCCAAACAGACCCTTACTCTAAAGGGGAGTGGACATTAACAAATGTCTAGTTTTGTATTCATTGCTTTTGGTGTGCGGTGGGAGAAGGGGGGAGGGTAGCTCTTCCCAATACCCTAAAACGACTCGAAATCTCTTGAAACAACCTCACCTTTGAAAAGATAATGATGTGAAAGCATTAAATGTTCAAACAAACAGATGACAAAGAACGAGCAAGCCAGCCAGACGTGACTGTAAGCAATTTGATTTCTGAGTCCTTGACTCCCAACGGTGGGTGAGCAAGACAGTCATCCCCACTTGGCTGAGACAGCAGTTGTTTTCTTTGTGACCCCAGCAGAGCAAGCAATCCTGGTGGTTCATGGTGGCCTCTTCCTCACCAAGACAGAGACCATCTGGCCACTTGTAGGGGGCCTCCACAGAGTGGGATAAATTTACACAGAGTTGTCACAATAAGCACAGATGTGTCCACAGGGCCCCATGTGGCTGTTTAACCCTTCCAGGAGAGCATGCAGTAGCTACCCTGAGGAATAAGTTGGCTTATTCTTGAGCTTAGTCTCTCAGAGCCAAGCTGTGGGACTTTAGGAGCTCCGCTTGACACAATTAGCAATTTGGCTAATTGCTAAAAGTTAGGCAATGTGCTGGTTAGTTTTAACTGTTAATTCCATAGCACTTAGAGTAACCTGTAGTCACCTGGGAAGAGAATTAAATAGGTTAAATTGGCCTTTAGGCAGGCCTTGTTAGTTGATATAGGAAGACTCAGTCCATAGTGGGTGGTACCATTCCCTAAGCTGGGCCCTGAAGTATGTAAGAGTGGAAAGGGCTACCTGAGAGCAGGCAAGCAGGCAGCATAGATACACACACTTCTATCTGTTCTTGGAAGGAATAGTTTCTACCTTGATGTCCCCATAATAATGAGCCATCACCTAGAACTTTAAGCCAAATAAAGCCTTCCCTCCTGTGTGGCTTTCAATCAGGGTCTTTGTGAAACTTATGAAACCACAGTAGACAATAAACCTGAACAGTTACAGTTCAGAGTTCAGAGATGTGAGAATAGCGGTCTAAGATATGCACTCAACCTTGAAGCCTAGAACTGTGAGTCTGAACCTCAGCTCTGCCACTGGTGGAGAGAAGGACAGAGGATTAGCCTAGGAGCTGTGAGTAAGTTACTTGATCTTTGTGCCTCAGTTTCTCCTAATGGAGTCAGAACTAAGTTCCTGCTTGGGGAATCACTAGGGTGTGACATTTCGGGAGATATCCTCCAGGCTGGTAAGTGTCATCTAGAGCCATTAGTGGTGGTGTTTATATATTACATACTGGGAACCTCTGCCTTACCAACTCCAGTGCTAAACCCAAACTTATTTATAAAGATCATGTCACATTTTGGTCATCCTGACTACACCATAGACCTGAGCATCAACCCCCATTCTTGCCTCTAGGCTAGCCTGTGGGATACAAGTACATCTCCTAGTAGGGGTGTGTGTGTGTGTGTGAGTGTGTGTGATCACAATAAGCTTGTGGTTTGTCCGGTTTGAAGGAGGCCTGATCTGCAACTGTGACAGCCCTTTGGTGTCACCCATGCAGCAGTTGGAGGGCTATACTTTAGCTGTAGTCCTGGACATGGCCACACACATATAGAACCAGCACACCCCAGTCTGGGCTCATCATCATAGACTAATGCCCTTCTAGTTCTTATCAGCTTCCCTCTGAGTGGCCATCAAAATCTCCTGGAACACCTGTTACAACAGATCATGAAGCTCTACCTGCTAAGTCTAACCTGGGCCTGAGAATCTGTATTTCCAACAATGCCAGGTTGGTTGGTGCTATTACTATTTGCCTGGGAACCGCTCCATGAGGACTGCTTGATGAGTCTACAGCACCCCAGCCCAGACTGATGGGTTAGAGAGATGGCTCAGAGATTAAGCACTCTGGCTGCTCTTGCAGAGGATGTGGGTTCAATTCCCATCATGCATGTAGTGGCTCACAACCTTCTATAATTCCAGTCCCAGGAGATCTGGCCTCTGGGCACTGCACACACTTTGTGTAGAGACACAGATGCAGGCAAAACACCCATACACATAAAATTAATTTAACTAAAAAGTGATAATTAACCACTGGAAATTGTAAAGCACAAATGCGTGGCTCTGGTCGTCGACACCCAAGGGAAGCATGTCCCTTTCCTTAACTATTGCAGGTCTCTCATTTCTTTGCTATGAAAGAGTCAGAAGGCTGAGTGATAAATATGCTAAGATCAAGTGAAATGTTATATTTATCTAAAGAGTAGTAATCAATTAATTGATTGACAAGGCCATCTCCCTCTAAGTAGGAATCAAAATGTTCTTTGTTGGGTAAGAAACTTCCAGGCATCAGACACCTAGCGAAGAAGCAGGTAGACTAGGAAGGAAGGTCCGAAAGGAGCCGATCACACCCTCTGTTCTCAAAGCAAGAATATCTAGATAATAAACTGAGATAGGCTGGAAAGATAGTTGGGCCAGGGAAGTGTCTGCCTTGTAAGCACGAGGATCCTACTTCAATCCTCAAAGCCCACATTTAAACAGCTTGGCGTGGTGAAGTGGGTTTGAAATCCCAGCACGGGGGACGCAGAGATAGGCAGATCCCTATGGTTTACTGACCAGCTGGCTTGGTCTACTTATGAATTCCAGGCTAGTGAGAAACTCTGTCTTAAAAAGAAAAAAAAAGATGTGTGCCAACTACAAATAATACCCAGGTCACACGGTGCACATCTGCACACACATGAACATGCAAATGCACACACATGCATTTTTTTTAAAGGAGTGAAGAATTTAGCGTGCCAATCTGTGCATGCCCATCTAAACTTAAGAGCCACCCAGGCAGGGCTGGCAGTCACTTACCACTGCTTAGTTGTAGGCATAGTGAGGAACAGGCAGTGGGGGGACTGTTTATGTTTCTTATACCTTCCCTGTTTATTTCCATTCTCTTTCACCCCAGAGCTCAGCCAGGTCCCTGCAAGAGGCTCAGCCCCTCAGCTGTGCTAACATTAACCACATTCAAGGACCCAACATCCCAGGGAGCAACAGCCCTTGTGACTGCCAGCCTCCAAAAGGAAGCCTGAGAACTGAGGGGGGGGGTATGGTCTCTGCAGAGGGGCCACCTATGAGGAGATCTGAGGAGATCGTAAGCACATCTCTTCCCCAAAGCGCATTTCCAGAATGACACTGAGGACTGCAATATCAGAGAGGAGCCAGATGTCATCACAAATTGGGCACAGTGGCATATGCCTATAAACTCAGCACTCAGCATGTGCCAAAGTCTCTTTGCTAGACTTCTCTGAGGAGGTCCAGAGTTTTCCACAATCAGAGAACTAACATTCCGTGCACATAGATATATCAGCCGAGTTGCTAGAAAGAAAAAAATTCCCCAAAGAATATGGCAAGGATGCTTGGGGGCAGAAGGATAGTATCCCCCGAGAGAGCAGACTGACATGAGGTTGGATGAAGTCCCTGTGCCAGATTCTGATGAAAACATGGCCCATGCTGTATCTAATGGATACTGCCCACAGGGGTAGAAGGGCTCTTTCCTGCCACATTCTAACTTTGCACTGTTCTCTATCAAGCAAAAAACACTCACCAAGCCAGTGGTTTGCAGCCTAGTCTTGGCAACAAATTCCCAACAGAGGAAGTATGATGCTATGTAGTGCATATCCCCAAGTACAGAGATGCTACATCTGAAGGTTGCCCTCTACTCTACATGGGCATCTTCCTGCTCTCCTCCCCTTCCTCCTGGTCCTCGAAGCTAGAAGCAGGAAGAAACTGGGGTTTGCAATGAAGACCACCATTCCTAATTCATCAGCAAGGCCAAATATTATCTCTTAAAAAGGCTTTCAGTGCTGTGGTAAAACAGTGCCTTCTGGGCATGGCAGCACTCATGAACCCACAGCAGATGTGGGCTTTCTACATAAAACCTGTGCAACATCAGGCCAGTCAATACTCCAGTGTGAATGGAGGAGGGGTCCAGGAGATCCCAGGCCTAGCTGCAAGTTAGTGGCACTAGATGGCTGCTGGCTGCGAGGGATCCTTTGGGGGTTATGGCCTCTGGTAGGTGCTATGCCAGTGAATGGCCTACACCCATGCACATACAGGTAACTTCAATTAGACCCAATGGTTATAAATGGGCTATGGAGTTGGGTGGGGGACTTCTGGGGTATCTGGAGGACCTGGAGGACTTGGAGGGTAGAGAGAATCAAAACATATTGTATACATGCATGAAATCCTCAAAGAACAGATAAATACAATTTAAAAACAAAAACCATTCTGAGGGTTTTTAGGGATTAGGACTATAACTCAGTTGGCAGACAGCTTGCCTAGCCACACACAAAGCCCTGGGTTCTTTCCCAAGTACTGCAGAAACTATGTGAGGTAGCACACACCTGTAATCGCAGCACTTGGGAGGTGGAGGAAGGAGGGCCAGGAGTTCAAAGTCATCTCCAGCCACACAGTGACTCGGAGGCCAGCCTGGGTTACAGAGATATCTCAAACAAAAAATAAGTAAAAAGATTTGTGAGCACACACACACACACACACACACACACACACAGAGGACAGTAGGAACTACCTCTAATAGCTGTTCTCAGTGCTGGCAGATGTGCAAGAAATAAGGGTTTAGGATCCCAGGGCAATCTGCCGAGCCTGTAGCGCCACTGGTACTCCAGCAGGAGGGATGGTCTGAGGAGATCGTAAGCACATCTCTTCCCCAAAGCGCATTTCCAGAATGACACTGAGGACTGCAATATCAGAGAGGAGCCAGATGTCATCACAAATTGGGCACAGTGGCATATGCCTATAAACTCAGCACTCAGGAGGCTGTGACAGGAGGATGGATGACTGGAAGTTCAAGGGCAGCCTGTGTTACAACAGTGAGTTCCAGGACAACCTGGGCTGCCATGTATGGTCCTGTCTTGAAACAAAGTAAAATTATCACCAGAGGAAAGGAATCTTTAGGTGTGGGCTGTGTTGGTGAAGAACCAACCTCCAGGCTGCAGAGGCAGAAGCACAGCTGATACTCCAGGCAATGGAGAGGAGTTTGAACCTAGAGTCATCCTGCCTTCCAGCATGAGTCTGTGTAGCAGTCAGACGAGAGAGGAACTGAGAGGCAACAAACAGAGATCAGTCAGATGCCGCAGCTCTGAGCACGTCAGAGATAATACAAGCTTTGTGGAAAGTCTGTTACCAACATGGCAGCTGGTTAGGTCATGGCAGTAAGCCATGTTGCTACCCATATTGTGACCGTGGGTCAGAAACCTGAAGCATAGTGTATATGCCCTTCAGTGGGGGAACCCAGAGCCAGCTAAGGTATGGCCCATTCAGACACTGGAGGAAGACGTTTAAAGGACAAGCCAGGTGCACATACATAGATGTAACAATGTAACAAGCTCTCCAAAATATGGAAAAGTGAAAGGAAACAGGGTACAGAGGACTCTAAACTCAGGATATTAAAGAGCTCCTATTCATATGAAAGTGAGAGAATGAATGAATGAATGAATGAATGGACAAACCAACACACACAGCAAATGTATGCATGCCCAAAACAGAACTTGGGAGACTGGAGAGATGACTGAGCAGTCTTCTTCCTGAGGCTGCTCTTCCTGAGGACCCGAGTTTGATTCCCAGCAGCCGCATGGCAGCTAACAAGCATGTGGAGCTCCAGTTCCAGGGGATCGGATGCTGTCCTCTGGCTTCCATGGGCACTGCATGCACATGGTACACACATGCCGGCAAAACACCCATACATATAAAATAATAATTAAAAAAAACTTATATAGAACATTGATTTCTTTTGGGCACCAAGCTTAAGAGGATGGAGTAGAGGCAGACACACTTGAGTTCCTCCTCTTTTGTACTGCCATTGCCTTCCTCACACCACACACACACACACACACACACACACACACACACACACAAGGGCTTTCAATATATGAACGCAATGTGCAAAATTCTGAATTGTTTTGCACTGAGTCTACAAAACCCAACCATTCCTATCAATGCACCCTTGGCAGCAGAAGCAGATGTCTCCTAGCAGAACAGTCCTGATGCAGTGTCAAAGAGCGAACTCAGTGAGGAATCTTATTCCTTATACGTGCAATGCCTCAACAAGGGACACAAAATACCCGCTTATGTACATACTGGAAGCCCCAAAAGCTGGAGTGGGTTTGATCAGGATTCAAAAATGTTCTGAAACGTCTGTCCACAGCAGAGAAGGTGAGTACTCCGGGGAGATTCTATGTCATCAAGAATCATCAAATCTCATACCAAGGTGAGGCTTAGAACCCAAGCTCTCTATGGAAAGAATCGTTGGGATTGTAAAATGTCCACTCTTCTTTTTTCAGAGAGGTCAAGCATGCCCAGCCATAGTCCCTGAAGGCTAGAACCAACCTTTCTACCAGGTACCCAGTTCAGGAGCCTCTTGCACTTTTGATTTTTCTCACATTGACCTCTAGTCAGAGTCTACCCATGTACGACACTTTTATGGGAGCTGAGGGTATAGTTCAGTCAATAAAATGTTTGCCTTCCAAATGTTGTAACCTGAGTGTGGTCCTCAGAACCCATGCAGAAGTCTAGTGTGCTGGCCAGACACTATAGTTGAATCAGTGAGTTCCAAACTCTGAAGATTCGGTGTCAAAAATTAAAAAAAAGAAAAAAGTGGACAGTGCACCTAAGGTAGATTTGCATACGATGCATGCACACATTGTGTTGCACACACACGTAAGATAAATAAATAAACAAGCCCTTTTTTGTGGCTCATCTCTAGTTAGAGAATGAAGTCCAATTCCAGAAGAGTTTAGGCTTGTAGTTATCTGATACCCTCCACCATGAGTCCTAAATCTTCTTGGTCTACTCTCTAGTCTTTAATTCCTCTTATATCCTGAACCCCAACAGCAATGTATCATCCACCAGGTCCCCAACAACCTGACTCCATTTGGAACACTGTCTCACTGGTACACCTGTGTACTGATGCAGGCTTTTAGGTCCAACATGAGCATGGATGGGCATCCTCCTGGTCTGGTTGCCCCATTATGAATGCCCTCGCTAGGCAGCCTGCATATCCTTCTTGGTGGTGGCATTAACACTTTGGCTGGCAGTGTTAAGTCAAGATACGCTTCCTTGTACACCTTTAGCTTCTGCAGGCCCAGGCTTATCCATTGCAGATCCATGTGTGTATAGTCCTCAGTTAGTCCCACGTTTGATACAGAAGCACTTTAAATATTTGCTGAAATAACACACGTGAGAGACAGAGAGCTTAAATGTTTGCATTTCTAACCAATGGGCCAGTAAAGCCCACAGCTCTAGACTAATTCGTAGAGACCAAAAGGCTCTGAGTTCCAATAAACTAGCCTGAGGCGCCCAGGTGGGAAGCCAAGAGAGCTAGCCAAATTAGACTGGTAGCCAGTGGCTATCTAGAAAATTCTCAGAGCTCCAAATTAAGGGAAGGGGAAGTTAAGAGGGAATAGAACTAAGGAACAGAAACACATGTATTCCAGGCTGTAATCTGAAGCAAGCTGGGAAGGAAGACGTTTGTGGCTGAGAGCTGGAAGGGCCCTATTTTCCCTGAAGCTCCTTGTTTCTTCCCCACCCCCTGCCAAAGGGGGGAGAATATCATGTGCAGCCAGAGTTCAAAGAGGCTTTGAGCAAGTGGTTTGGGTTGAGTGCAGATGCCCTTTTAGAAGTTCAGAAGACTGTAGCGCCTGCCAGGGTGGGTCTCAGCAATAAATTATCTGGTGTCTACAAAAGATAAGAAGCAAAAAACTCCGGCCACTCGGTGAAGTGAAAATTCAGATGATGAAAACCACAGCTTTCCTGGCTGACTACTGTGTAGCAAAACCACGCTGAGCTGAGGGTCTGATCAGACCTGCCTCTGTTCCCTGTGGCTGGCTGAGGTGGGGGGTAAAAGACAGAGTGAGAGGCCACAGAAAGGCGTGCTCTGAGGCTGCGTGAAGGAAGGGACTCCCTCCCCCCAGTGCTCTCTGCAGGTGATAGGGGTGTTTCACTAAACATAAAGGGAAGCTGTTATAGGTGCACTGGAAGATGTTCCCACAAGTCAGGAGCCAAGAGATCCAGGTAACAGCAGTGGGATGCCAGGTGGCTTTGGAGTGACTCCCAGCTTATTTTTCTGTTGTAAGGCCTCTGTATACATGTGCATGGCACGAGTGCGTTGCTGCCTGTAAAGGATAGAAAAGGGCACTGGATACCCTGGAGCTGGAGTTACAGACAGTTGTGAGCCACTGAACAGGGATGCTGAGAGCTGAACTAAGGTCCCCTGGAAGAGCAACAGGCACTCCTTACTGCTGAGCATCTCTGCGGCCCCAGCATAAGGACACCCAGCTTCAAGAAGACCTCATCCTTGGCCCACCCACGGCCTGATTCATAGGGTGGTGCCCCCCACACTACCACCCTCTGAAATAGGCTGAAGCAGCAGCCTTCAGAACAGACCCAGTCCTCTTGGGAATAAGCCCCAGAGGAGACTCTGACCACAGGCGTTGTCTCAGAGCATCTGCTTCTTCAGAATCATATGCAAAATTAGCCATGTCCCTAAGAGCAAGTCACACGATGATCACAGGTGCTGTGTACCTGAGTGACCCAGGCCTGTTATTCAAAGGGACACAAAAAGAAGGAACAAGGACAAGCAAACGGGCATTAGAGGAAACCGGTCCCCATACAGCAGAACGACCGATGGTCAAACGTCAGTAAGTAAAGATGGCACTTTGAGCCAAGCATGTTGCTCATCACACAAGGGCACCATGGTGTGTGCCCTCCTAACGGGGAAATGACTTGGATCAGAGGAAGAGATATCCTTCATGATTTTCAAGAGCAATAAATAAACCAGTAGATGTCTGAGACAAAGACATTCAAGCAAAAATGGTTTCCACGCTCTATGTTCTGCTAAGCAAGGCATCCCTGAGGGTGGTATAGGGGGGTAAGGGTTTGACTGGTGTATAGGTGTTACATGGGATGTAGAAAGAGCCAAGATCTTCTATCAGCAGCTTTGCCTGCCAGGCCCTCTGTGACCTGTGTAACCATGGATGAGTCCCTGGACAGCTCTTCTATCTAGCATGCCTACTCCATCTGGCTGTTGTATAGACTCAGTGAAATCACTCCCAGAAACTGCGGAGCTCAAGGGGTGGCCGCAGTGGCTTCTCCCTAGTAGTGGTCCCCATGAAGACTTCACTGCACTGAAGGTTAAAGACAGAGCCTGTGACCTCCTCCATGTGGGGACCACAGCAGAGGCTGACTGCCAAACATGGCACCGAGGGCTGAGGAATGGCTTTGCATACAAGAACAGTGAATGCATTCATTCACTCCAGAATGAGTAAGAGAAGCCCTCTTGGGAGTCCAAGCTGCTGCCAATGTGGGCTGTAATCTGAGCCCCGGTGGCTCTTGGGACTACAGGGGTTTAAGGGGAACTGAATGGGATTACCTGTAGGGCAAAGGGCCTGGCCAGAGCAGATGCTGAGTGAATGCTGGCTCCTAACCCCTCTCCCCTGAGGCCTCTCACAGTGCCCCTTGCCCCAGCGGCTGACCCTCTATAGGCTGGGAAAAAACAAAAAATAGAAAAAAAAACCTTAAGATTGATTTTCTGCAAGTTCTGTTGAATTCATTAACACAACAATGATAATGATTCTAACGTGAATTATGGTTTCTGGCATCTTTTATGAGATGGGCTCATAGCATAAGTATGCTTGAATTCTGGATGTCTCTGAATTTGTCTGTCTGTCTGTCTGTCTGTCTCTCTCTCTCTCTCTCTCTCTCTCTGTGTATGAGTGTGTTTGTGTATGTGTGTGTACAGGTACATATGTGTGCTTATGTATGTGGAGGTCAGAGGACAAATATCACCAAAGTATGGCTCTTCTGGCTCCTCCTCCTCCTCATGCTCCTACTTCCCCTCTTCCTCCTCTTCCTCCTCCTGTTCCTTCTCTTGCTTCTGTTCCTCTTGCTCCTCCTCTTGCTTCCTCCTCCCCTTCCTCTTGCTCCTTCCCTTCTTCCTCTTGCTCCTTTTCTTTCTTCTACCCCTCCTCTTCATCCTCTTCTTCCTTTCCCCCCTCCTCCCCTTGCTCCTCCTCTTCCTCCTTCTGCTCTTCCTCTCCCTCTTCCTCCTTTGTTCCTTTCAGTCAGGATCTCTTTCTGCCCCAGGACTGCCAGGCTAAGCTGGCTCACCAGCAATCCCCAGAGATCCTCCTGTCTCTGCTCGCCAGCAATCTAATGACTAGTGCTCCCCACCACACCTAGTATTTTCCCATGGATCCTGAGGATGGACCCAAAACCTCATGCTTTCAAGGCAAGCACTTCACCAACTGAGCCATCTCCAAGCTCCTTACACCACTTCCTATGTGTCAAATTACCATAGATCACTTCATCTTTTTCTTCATTAGAAATATGGGGGAAAAATCACACATAATAATGCAGTTTCTTTGCATTAAAGGAATGTCTTAAACTTAAGACTATATCTCTTACTATAAAGATATAAGTAAAAGATGCAGAAGTTCTTCCTAGAGTTTTATCTGATCTCTAAACATATTCAGCATAGTATATTTAAATAATATATGAAAATAGCTGTCATGTCAAACACCTGCTAGTGTCTTATACATGTTACCACCATTTAACCATCATACAAATAGTGAAATAGTTTGTCTCATTTTTTTTAAATGAGGAAACTGATGCTATGTGACATTAAACAGTCTGCTATGCTGGTTACTCTGTGTGCACAGACATCATTTATGATATTAAATGAATGCCACTGAATGGATAATTGATAAGCTCTTAAGGAGCAAAAGCAACTGCAATTGGTACAGGTTCTAAATGCCAACTTCACACTGGAAGATGATGGACTAAGTGCTACGTCATTGAGGAAAAGGGACATGTCTGCCCATTGCTGCAGCATCCACACAGCCCACAAGGACCAGATGCTTCTACAAGGAAAGGCTCATGAGAGGCTGAAGAAAATATTCTGTGTTGGAAGGCAGCCATAGGAGGAAACAGAAGGTCCCAGAGGGCTTGGCCTGCCCTGGAGCAGGCAGCTAATCAGGAAACAGGGAGAGAATCTCAGTAGTTAAGAACAGGGGCTCTGGATTGGTGATATAACTCAGTTAGTAATATACTCATCTTACAAGCTCAAGGACCTAGATCTGAGCCCTAGAACCATATTAAAAACAAACCAACAAACAAATAACACCCCCCCCACTGCCCCAAAAAGGCATAGTATTTTAATCCTAATGTTGGGAAAGTGGCGACACACGAAAGGGCTTGCTGGCCAGACAGACTAGCCACACTTGGCAAGTTCCAGCTTAGTGAGACTTTGTCACAATAAAACATAGTAGATTGCATCCAAGGAACCACAACTAAGGTGGTCTTCAGGCCTCTGCAGGCACTGCCCCCACTACACACATGCTAACTAACGCACCTGAACATAAGCACACACGTACATGTTCACACTCTGAGACTTAGGAACTATCATTTGTCTATATACGCATGGAATGCTTCTCATCCTATAGAGAAGGGAGGGCTATGCGGATGCTCTACACATGAGTACTGAGTAGTTAAGCCAGAGCCCCTGATGGGGAGGTGACTTCCTCAATCACTTTGGCAAACTCCCACAAAATCAGTGAATACTCTCATAGCCCCAGACATGATGTTTAAAGTCAGCCCTGCTCATTGAAAGCCAAGTGTTCACAAGACCTTGGTCCCTTTGGTCTGCAATCCTGTGCCACATGGTGTCTTCAGTAAAGGACACACAACAGTGGTTATGTAGGATTCTCTCACCGACTGACATAGACATCTTGGTTTTTGTAATAGACTCTAAAATGTCCACACAGCAACAAAATCCTAAAAATACACTTTCTATAATACATTCCTATCACTCTGTAACCCATAACTATCCTTTTAATTTTTTTTAATCTCTTCCATTTCCTGGTGACTACCTGCAGCCCTCTTAGCTTGTGACCACGTCCCTTCAGCAGCCAGGACATCCCCCTCAACTTCTATTCTGCTTCTGCATGGCCTTGTCCTCTGTCTGCTTATGATATCCCTAGCTGCCCATTATAAGGACACTCATGACTGCATCTAAGTCCCTTCCCCCACTGTCCTTCCCTTTCCTTCTCACCTTCCTCTTGCTGTTCCCTTATTCCCCTTAAGTGTGACATCTGCATCATAATAGATCCCACTCTGCTATGGTCAAAGGCTATTGACATATATGTATAAAAATGTCATAATGAAACCCATTACTTTTTATGCTGACTTAAAATGAATTTTAAAATTGCAAATAAGAAGACTACCTGGCTAATCCAGGATCATCTTCCCATCCCGAGATGCTTAAATTAATCACATCTGTGAAGACCCTTTTCCAGAGAAGATAGATAGGTAAGCATTTAGAGACTCCAGAGGCTAGGGCTGATATCATCAGCAGTGGGAGAAAAGGCTTATCCAGGCTCCCGAGCAGAGTAAACTGTCCCTCTGCGGCAATTGTTCTGCTTCTTGTTGTTCAAGGAAATAAGTGTGCAGAGGAGAGTCTGTCAGGGTCAAAAGAAAGCAAGGACCTGAGAAGCCTGGGGCTACCAGGGGGGCTATGAGTACTTCATTCCAAGAACCAAAAGGCAGCTGAGCAATACAGGAACTCCAGCAGCCACGCTCCATGGCTCTCCCATGGTGAGGGCACCCACAGTCACAACTGTGGGGTCTGCTGTGGGAAAAGCAGTTTCCCAGAGGTCAGGACTCCTGCATTCAAGTCCCACCCTGCCATGCACAAGAGCAAGACAGTGTGGACATCTTTAACTCAGCTCAGTGTCTCTGGGATGGCTGAGGTGAGTAACACAGAGACCAGAGCTTCATCAGTGTGACAGATGGAACAGAGAGCGTGCACTGGCTCCTGAGGGTTAGTACCAGGGAAGGGAACACTAGCTACCCACATAGGAAATACACCTCCATCCTTAATGAAGGCAGTTGAGGCCACCATTAGGAGTGCCCCGAAGCTGCAGGGTTCCATATTCCAAGCCAGAATCCCCGCCCTCTGGACCATACATATTGCAGGCAGGCTTTTTTCCACGGCCTGCTGTATCTCTTGAATGCCTTGGAGAGGGTTCAACATAGCATTCTTCATAGTGAATGTGATCTCTGCTCTGATAACTAATGGAATACTTCTGACACTTAATGAAATGCCAAGAGGAGTGAACAAGGCGCTCTTTAGAGGTTTGGCTGAGATCAGAGTAACTCAAGCTTCAAAATCTGGCTCCAATCTTCCCTAACCTACAGGCAGAAATGTACATGCAGCCAAGCCCAGCCCTGCACTGCGACAGACGGTGGGTGAGGCCTAAGGTTTCCCATCCAGAACTAAAGCACATTAAACAGCTTATCTGCTTAGCATCCACAGGTACCTTCTTGTCAGACAACTCGAGGACCATGTGATATTCCTGACTCAGAAGGGATAGAAGCAAATCTTTACTGGAAAGAGAAAGAAAAACAATAATAACAAAACCAAACACGAAGCTGGCATTGCAAACACATGTACCTGTTTTCTCCTTACCTACCTGGCTTGGCCAAAGATTTTTTTTTTCCAAAAAGAAACACAAACAAGGCATTAGATTTCTCTTTTCCTTACCATGTGGTTTCTGGAAATACTCCCCCAGCCTCATCCTACCTCCCTGTACCATGTAACAAAACTCCCCTAAGTATCTACGGAGTGCCACTCTGTGAAGTTGAGCTAACAGAACACCTTCCTCTCTAACATGAAGGATCCCCGAGCTCCAGAAGCCCCCAGGATAGGAATAACATGTTAGCCCAGAGGTAATAATGAGAAAACGTGAATGGCTTACAACAGAGAAGGTGAAAAGGAGGGCCTGAAAATCGAATAATCGCTCCCTGCAGCCAGGACTAGGAAGGGGGAGGGGGAAATGAACGAAGAAAATCGATGAGGGAGGCATGGCCCTGGCTGTCCTATCTGAAGGCAAATATACAACACACATGCATGCACATGAGAGTGCACACACACACACATGCACACGCGCGCACACACACAAAGAGAAGGGGGAGGGTTCAATAGTTAAGAGCACTTGTTGCTCTCTACAGGACCCAAGTTCAATTCCTAGCACCATGTCCAGTGGCTGTGACTCCAACTCCAGAGGTCCCTATTCTCTTCTGGCCTTGGCAAGCCCTCACACACATGTCTCACACACACACTCTCTCTCTCTCTCTCTCTCTCTCTCTCTCTCTCTCTCTCTCTTTCTCTCTCTCTCTCTCACACACACACACACACATCAATAATAAATCTTTTTAAAATGCACATACATTATTACACAAGCACATGCATACAAATACAGACTTACGTATATAAAGCATGCTTGAACACATACATACAAGAAGTTCCAGAACAACTCCCAAATACTATCTGCTTCATGATATTAAAATAGCTACGGCATGTTGTTTTGAGAGGCCTTATACTTTGTGAGGAACTTTTACAGCTGTGGCCTCATTTGACGCCCCCATAATGTGCCCATGTTAGACAGAGGACATGCAATTATCCAAGTTTTATAGATTACATTAAGCAATTCCCCTAGGTCTTGCCATTAGCCAATGATGAATCTGAGACAGGAAGTGGGGCCTAATGACTCCCAGCTCCAGCAACTTCAACTAGGTAAGAAATGGGAGTCCTTCTAATGCAAAAAGGATCAAGCCCCCGGGAAATCCAGTGGAATTGAGCAACACTTAAGGGTAGTCCAGGAGATGAGATAGAAGTCGGAACATATGGCTTTAAGTAACTGTAACATCAGTGCATAGAGAGGAGAAAAAGAAACTGCCAAATGCTCCAGAATGATGCTTAAAAGCATGCTGGCGAGCTGAATCGACACCTTTGCTTCCTATTGTACTGGATGGGGAAAACAGTGTAATGTCATTTAAAACTAACTGGTGTTAGGTCGATAACTCAGCTGGTAGTGAAGTACCAGCCTAGCATGCATGAACTCAGATTTTGATCCCCAGCTCGTGGGAAATTGAGACAGGAGGATCAGAGAGTAAGAACATCTTCAGCTACATAGTGAGCTAGAGGTCAGCCCGGGATACATGAGACCCTGTCATAAACAAATACAACAGCTTACCACAGTAACACATAAAAGCCCGTAATGACAAAACCACTATACTTTACCAATGTGGAAATTGAGGCCCAGAGAGAGGGAACTTACCCAGAATGAAAGCATGTGTGAGAACTAGGATGTGGGCTATGACTTTAGGATACCAGAGCTGTGTCTGCCACCCTGGCTGCCTTGGGCATGGATCGTCTTAACTTCATTATTATAACCATCCCTAATTAATACCACAAGTTGAAATAAAAACACTTAAGGGGAGGGTGGGGAATGTGTGGTTTCCCTCTTTGTTTTTCTGAGAAACTTCACCTAATTCCACAAATACACCCCTCCCGGGGGGGGGGGGGTGCTTGGAAGAAAGTCCAGCTTGCCCAGAAATTATTCTGCTGCTTGGAAATCCTAATCACCTTGGGGTATTTCAGGAGGCTGGCTGATGTCTGTCTCCAAGAGGTCATCAGCCTATCAATGTTACCTTATGTAGCAAAGGGACTTTGCAGTTAGATGGCTTGGCCATTAGGAGCATTCCCTGCCTCTCCTGAAGACCCAGATCCAAATCCCAGCCTGTGCACATGTCAGACTGCTCACAACCACCTTCAACTCCAGCTCTGGAGGAATCCGATAGCCTCTTCTGGCTTCATCAGGCACCTGCACACGTGTGTACGTTCCCGCACATAGACACACAAATACACACATAATTTAAAAGTAAAAGAAATCTTTAAAAGACAGTAGAAACAATAGAGATTAAGTCAAGGAACTTGTGACAAAATTGTTCTGGGTTGTCAGGGCAGCTCAGTGAAGTGACACCAGCTCTTCTAAGAAGAGTGTAGACAGTCAATGAGAACCAGGAAATAACAGGATAGACTGTGAGGTTGTAATGATGTGGAGACAGACAGGGAAGCCACCTCTCTCAGGGACACTAAGCATATGGATTTTCAGCACTGTTAAAATCTATTTTAAACACTATTACGGTTAGCCCTAGTAAGCTCTTACTGTGACCACTCCCTCTCATGGCTATTTTCCTTTGTAAATAGGCAAAGATAACGGGGCAGGGGCAACTTGACTCCCTGAATAGAAGCTGGTGGACTTTTCCATACTTCTTTGGCTACCTTGGACAAAAGGATCATTAGTCAAAGAGCCAATTAAATTACCTGTATGCTAGCACCAGCCTTCTTGACTGCTCCATGGACATAACCAGAGAACTGCAAAGGAAGGTTGCTGACTGCACCAGCTCCTAGCCCCAGCCACTTCCACTTGGATGTGGACATTTTATACTGGATGTTTTGCTATTATGAGCCTTGCTGAACTCTAGTGACCCAACAATCATTTCTTCTTAAGTTGGGGGGCGGCGTTTCCTTGGCTGCCTAACAGTGGTCCTGTTGTGGCTGGGGCTGGAAAGGAAAGACTGTGATTGGCCCACACAAACAGCAGCATTTATATGATATTCCCATGACTACCTGTCTCTCCCACTGTTCCCATGTTTCTATCACAGGTAAACGACAGGGACTTGTGTTGGAGGTGGTCTGTCTTCTAGGTGTTTTCAAGGGCAAAACAGTTTTGTTCATTTCTTTAAAAAATTATTGGAAACGTATGATTTCATACAATATATTCTGATTATGGTTTGCCTGCCCAAACTCCTCCCAGATCCTCTCCACCTCTCCACCCATCTAAATCCTTGTACTTTTTTCTCTCTCTCATGAGAAAACAAACAAATACCTGAAAACAATTTTAAAAAATAAAATCAGGGAAAAGAATCAGACCAGAATAGAACAAAATAAACAGGGGAAAAATTGAAGCAAAGAAAAAGTACAAGAAACGCATGTAGGTATAGAGACACACACATTGCACACACAGACATACCATAAAAACGCAAATCCAGAAACCATAATATATATAAGCAAGATACCTGTAAAGTTTTTTTAAAAAAATAAATAAATAAAAAGCCCAGACAAAGCATTATGAGATAAAAAATGCCATTGAGTTCATTTTGTGATGTCCATCAACTGTTAGACATAGAGTCTGCTTGTAAGTGTACTTAAATGTGGTTTGCACACTCAGTGAACCTCCACTGGAGAGCACTATCCTTCCTTTGCAAGTAGGTTTCAAGTGCAGATAGCTTCCAGGTAGTTGATGAGTGAAGGCTTGTGTCTGCTTCCCTTCTCCGTGCTGGGACCCATCTGGCTTAGACCTGTGCAGGCCCTAAGCATGTTGCCACAGGCTCTGTGAGTTCATACATATGTACACACATGCACACACACACACACACACACACACACACACACACACAGATATATACATGTATAAATAGATAAATACAACCTACTGAGTTCTAGTGTTGCTATATGTATATGATTTTGAGACTGATCAGTTAGTATTTGATAACCAATTAGGGGGCTTGTCCCCGGGGGAAACTAATTCTCCTGCTACTGTCTAGGGTTAGAGCCCCATACGATTTTGTCTTCCATCTTAGGATGTCAGTTAGTGTTGGCCTTGTTCAGATCTTGCTTAAGCAGCTGCATTGTCGAGGCATCATGGGTGAAGCTTCCCTGTCATTTGTAGGGTGCAGTCTCACAGCAGATTCCTGGTCCTATGGTTCTTATAACTTTCTTCTAAAGAGCATATGTCTTGTCTTTTGTTGTTCTCTCCTCCCTGTCACATGCTTGGGGAGAGGGGCAGCTCATCTCCAGTGAAGGGGTCTGAAGTTGGTGGGCTGGTGACCCCACAGCCAGCTTCTCAGTGAGCTCAAACAGAACATGACAACTTTCGAATATACTGTATATTGCATACCTGATACTGCCTCCTCCACCCACTGCCATAGCTCACTGCTGCCCAGCTCCATAGGAAACATAGTCTCCTACAGAACAGCACTGGACGAGCCTCTCCTTACCTACTCATGCTTTTTATCACGGTGGAGCAGAAGGTCCCTAGCTAGCCAGCTGATGGGTAGTGAAAGGGAGGGGGCCTATGAACAGAGGGCTGAACTGAGGGAGACAGCGGTCTCAGGAGGGCTGACTATGGTCCTGGAAGGTGGACAGGGAAGGAAAAATTCTCCCTGCAGCTGTAGAAGGAACACAGACTTGCCTGCACCTCAATCTTGAACTTCTGGCTTGAACAGTTCTTTTTCATTATATGTATTTGCCATTTTCATTATTTTAAACAAATTAAGTTTGTGGTGAGTGGCATGCCATCATCAGATATAAATGAATGTATTATAGAACATTCAAGCCTGGGCTTTTTGGCCAGGAACTACAGCTTTCCTGAGATAGCTGGGTATGAGAAGGTAGGAGGAAGAGCTAACCAATGTGATCCCAAGGGTGCTAAGGAGAAATTTAAATGAAATGCAAACATGGACCCATTGCCTGTTTTGAAGTGAGAAACGGTTGGCCTTCTGGATTTAAGGGGCTTGCCTTTCTCAGAGGATTTCTAATTCAGTCCCCACAGGATGGAAAGTTCCCCCCTCTGAACAGGAAGCTGAGGACTTCTCCAGGCTAGCCAGGATTTTACTTACAGCCAGAGCTCTAGTCCCTACACGCCCTCTACTCCCTTAGAGTGCGACATGCTCACTATGCCCAGGGCCTCCAACTTTCTGGTTCATTCTTTGGGAAGTGCCCTCTTTGTCCAGGATGTGCTAAGTCTCTTCTTCAAAGTGCACCTCCTAGCGATCTCCTCTTAGAAGCCTTTCCTGGCTCCTCAGGTCTGTCTTCCTGTCTCTCACCTCACATTCTGGGCTCTAGCTCCTCCCTGGATCTTCTGCCATCCTTTTGCTTCCTCTTCTCTCCACCATCATGAGCCTCTCAAGGACCAGAAGGGTTAAGTGTCCCTCTTGTATCACCAAGCCACTGGCCTCCTTCACATATGCCAAGTCTTCTTTGGTTCGCTCCCATTTCTTTTCACCTAATAAGAATGCAAACTCTTCCTTCCATAGTACTCTCTCTCTCTCATGGTCACTTTTGATTGTCCAAAGAACTAGACCCACTGTGTGCCCCCACAGCCCTCTGCTCATACACATTACCAGACAGGTGGCATTCCCTCTTAAGACATGGAGGTCCTTGGGAGCCATGTGTCTTTCACTGTCTAGTGCTGCTGGGTCTAGCATGGTGTCTGGTGCTCAGCAAATACACAAAGAAAAAGAATGCAATAAAAGGTAAGGAAAATACATGTAACAGCAATGGCCCTGTCATCTCTGTCGAGCCTTGAAAGGCAGAGAGAGACCTGAAAGCAAGAAACTCCACACGTCATGTTGGTTAGTCTTAACTGTTAGCTATAATCACCTCTTAGGAAGAGTGTCTCAGTGAGGGTTGTCTAGATCAGGTTAGCATGTGGGTATGTCTGTAGGGGACTGTCTTGACATGGGCGTAACCATCTCTGTGTCCTAGGGAGTGTAAGAGAACAGTAGCTAGCTGAACAGTAAACACAGTATGTCTGTCTTCTTTCTCTACTTATAGATATGATGCGACCATCTGCCTCGAGTTCTTGCCTTGACTACCCTGAAATAATGGAGTATTACATGGGGAACCACAAGCAAAATACTCCCCTTCTCCCCTTAGTTGCCTTTGATAGGATGTTTTATCACAGCAATAGAAGTGAAATTAAAACATGCAAAGGCTTGGCATAGCTACTTTCTCATGCTGGCTAGCCAACTTTCTCTTGCTGGTTAGCCGGGGATTTCTCTGGGCTCTCCTCAGAGGGTTTGGAGTGCCTGGTAAAGGCAGTGTCTGTGTTCTTAGAGCAAAGCCCAGGGTAGATATTAGAAAATTATTGTCCTCTATTGCTTCATTGGTCTAGTTAATGAATGCTACCTTTAACCTTGAACAAGGGCCTTCTAGAAGGGCGCATGTGGAATGAGAGCCATGTGCAGACTTGAGTTTCAACCTGACCCCTCTCCGCCATGATCTTGAAATTCACATTGACTCTGACGTTTGAGTTTATCATCTATAAGTGGCAAAAGCACAGACCTACCACACAGCTGTGATGGAGACAGGAGACAGTGTGGTGTGTAAAACAACTGCCCATGTGGCTGGCCATGAAGGGCATGTGGCCACCTTAAGAAGTGTTTACAGTCAGAGCATAATGTCAGAAAACAGCTGCCACTCCTGCTTCAGGCTCCTCCCTTTCACAGATGCTGACCAACCCGGTGCCTGCTGGCTTCTCACCTGGGAAGTTAGCTAACACTGAAGCAGACATTGCTGCCAGACACATCCTGCTTCCCACCCCCTTCCCTGCCTCCTATCTGGGAGTCATAGAGCCCAGCTTCTGGATCTTACTGAGCCACTCCCATCTGCAAAACATACCCATGGATATCTCTCTCTGCAGAGATACCTGCCATGCTGTTGTTTCTGTATGTCCCTAGCATCAATAACGTTTTTAACAAACTCATTGTTCCCCAGTAATCTGTATCAGTGTCTTTTCCAATGCTGCCTGAACCCTAAACCTAACAGAGTTAGGTACCCACAACTATACTAACCATTGGTACAAGATTTTCAACTCAATCACAGCACCAAATGACAAGCTGGACTTTTATCCTCTCCAGGGAAAATCTGGGCAACGTGGGCAGGACCCAGACCAGTGAATGCGTGAGTTAGGCAGAGACTCCAACCCTGTCCATTCAAGCCAGCTGTAGTCTCTGTAGTCTACTGCAACACAACTTTATTTTAAACTGCCCATAACTGCAATGCATGGATACCCCACACTCATAAACTCAGAGCAGTAGAGGCTACATGCAGAAGACTGGGCCCGTTAACATGTCAGCGCTGATGGGAAGGACTCATAAGGTCCCACCGCCCCCAAAGAGCAAGACAGTTAATCATCACTGGAGATGGGGGTGGGGTTGGGGGCGGGGATCAGATTCCTCAGTAGTGTAGCCACAGCTAGGTTGCCCTTGCTCAAGTAAATAACCCCTATTCATGTTCATTCCTGCAAACCTAATTAAACGCAGTGGGACACAAAAGAAACGATGAAATAACAAGTTAACAATAAAGTACCAGGAATTGATATCTGCTCACAAACCATCCCTGCCATTCAGGTCGGGTTGCAGAGCCTGGAGCAGGGCATCCTGACCTGGGCGGGCATCTCCAAAAGGAAATGAGCTCCATTTCTCAGGCGAATTCTGGGAAACCCATCCTCCTCAGCCTCTTTATGCCCCAAACATTCAAAGGCACACACACACACACACACACACACACACACACACACACACGTGCACACATGCATGTGCAGTGGGGGTGGGAGGGAGGACTGACTGATTTTTACAGATGGTATTACATGTCTGAGCACCTATCTCCACATCTCCAGGAGGTAAGGCTGAGACCTGGCCGTGCCTGCTGGAAAGAGGAAAAGCTACCGAGCACCTCATTCCTCAGATTCCAGAGGGCTAACAGGTGTAGGACACCAACAGGCCAATCGAGGCAAGTGTAAGGGATACAGCTCACTGGTAGGCCAGGCCAGAGAGCAGGCCCGTGGGCAAAGAGAACTTGAAAATGACATCAAGTCCTAAGAGAAGTGGCTGCTGCTAGTCAGCACACTGTCTCTGTGGAAACTGAAATAAACTAATTGACTAATAAACATAAAAACATTCATCTGTCCGTCCCAGAGGCACTGCAGGTATGGCTGCTATGTCATATGTACATCAGTAGGTGGTGGAGAGGAGAGAGGTTATGGCTAAAGTTCTGACCTATGAACATCTGAATGTGGCCCAACCTGCCCTGGAAAAAAAAGAGAGAGAGCCCGAAACAGCCACCAGCCAGCACCATGTAGGTCCAGAAAGAAGGACTCCCAAAGTAGGGAGTGAGCTAGGGGCTAGAAGAGCCTTACCTGGGACCATGGGTCCCAGAGGGTGTGAGCCCACCCAAGATGACAGCCCCTTGGGGTCTGGACAGGGAGCTAACCTGAGACAATTACTAGTTTGGCACCATGCAGACTTGAAGGGCACCATGAAGAGAGGCAGAACTGGAGACTTGAGGATCGTGAGGATCAGCCTGATGTGAGTAGCTGGTGATGCCACTGGCGACCAAGGTGGGGTCCTGGCCTGTGCTGCCACTGAAGGCCACATCTGAGTCCATGCCCCTGCAGCAACCTGTTACCATCAGAGGCCAGGCACACCTTTCTTGTCTAGGAGACTCCCTGGGGACGTGTTGATGTCTGAGGACTGTACAGAACTGGGTCTACCCCTCCCCTGGGCATTGTAGGAGAACTGGCCCTCAGGGGCACGAGAGCAGGAAAGCTGCCCCTAACCAACTGCAGTACTCAGAAAAGCAGGCCCTGTGAATTGTGGGAGTTTTGGGTGAGCTGCTCAGAGGGTAAGAGCATGGGAGAGCTGGCCCTGCCACTTGTTTCTGGCATGTGCAGTGACATGGATGAGAGAGATCCCCTTGCTACCCATGGCAGGACAGAGAATTGGGCTTGGGTCATGAGAACTGAAGAGCGGGCCCTGCCCCTCACCTGCTGCAGCACTCAGGAGAGCAGGCCCTTCACCTTGCTTGGGCAGCACAGTAGAGCTCCCTGGTGGTGTGGGCACGGGAGAGCCAGGCCTGAGGGCATGAGCATGGGACAGCTGGTTCTGTTCCCTGTCTGTAGTGCAGTGTTACTGACAAGGGAAAGATGCCCTCTTCCCCTCCCTCATCCCTTGCCACCCATGTCAGGCAGGAGAGCTGGCCCTGAGATCAGGAGAGTGGGAGAGCTGGCCATGCCCCTCACCAGCTGCAACACTCAGAAGTGTGTGCCCTACACCTTACCTGGGCAGCAGGATAGAGCTGGCCCTGCTTTTGGTGGGGTTGCTGGGGAGCTGGCCCCAAGAGTATGAGAGTTGGGGAGCTGACCAGCTGACTAGCTCAGACACCTCTCAAGTCCAGCCTCAGTGCTTGGAATTGGTCACGCCTACCCAAACTGCTGGAGTGCATAAAGAGGCTGGTCCTATAGGATCAGCCAAAACTGCAGCATCTCCCTGACACAGGGCAATGGTAGGATATTTGAGAGGAGTCACAGTGAGGTCCCAGTATTGACAGACTAGCAGAAGCCTCATAACCAGACTAGCAAGTCATTGCAATGCATATTTACAAGCAAAGAAGAGTGGATGAAAGGGTACCCTTGCGGGATGCGCTGTGACACACTATAGCTTCCACAATAGCATATATTTTTCTCTGTTGTTGGGGAGGTTGCAAGGGAGAAGGGCAGATACAAGGGGAGAGGCTGATGAGTCACATTAGGTAATGGGAAATCCACAAAGAACTAATAAAAGTTTCTTTTTTTTTTAAATGCATCTGTAAGGCTGTGTTCTTGACTCTGAGGGTGAGGGATTGGCTCTGGATGTCGCCTGCACTAAAGATTTTAAGAATGGGGATCAATCATGGTCGTCTTGATGTTATAAAAGGAAAAGTTCAAGGACACGAGGAGACATTCTCTAAAGAAGATACATAAACAGTCAGCAAGGGCAAGAAGAAAATGTAAATCCAATCACAATGAGACACACTCTCGCTCCCTACAACTGTTAGAATGGCTTCCACGGGAATGCGCGGACTAACAGGGCGCAGAGAAACTTGAACCCTTACACAATGCTATGATGAAATAAACTGGCACAGTCACTGGGAAGGACCGTGTGACAATTCTTCAGAAAACTGAAGCTGGAGGGTTGTGGAGAGGGCTCAGTGTGTTAGAGCACCTGCCATCAAGCCTGAAGACCCAGGTTCAATCCCAGGGAACCACATGGTGGAAGGAAGGACACTGACTTCTAAGAGTTGTTCTTTGACCTCCACTTAAGCGCCACGGCAGATCTGTGCATCCAGACACACAGAAATAATACGTGGTGGCGCACGCCTTTAATCCCAGCACTCGGGAGGCAGAGGCAGGCGGATTTCTGAGTTCGAGGCCAGCCTGGTCTACAGAGTGAGTTCCAGGACAGCCAGGGCTATACAGAGAAACCCTGTCTCGAAAAACCAAAATAATAATAATAATAATAATAATAATAATAATAATAATAATAATACACAAATATAATTCAAAACAAAAAATAGAAATACAGTCTAATTCCAATTTGCTCCTGGGCATCCACCCAAAGAACGGAAAGCAAAGCCCTGAGGAGACCTTTGTGTGACCCGAGTTCATGGCAGCATCATTCACGACAATTAAAACCTGGAGGCAACCCAGGTACCCACTGATGGATGAATGAATCAACAAAACATGGCGCATGCATGCAACGGAGTATTGCTCTACCCATGCCGACAGCACAAATTAACAAGACAGATGTTAGGCTGAATAAAAGAATCCAATCACAGACGACAAATACTGTCTTGACTCCATTTACATAAGACAGTCAAAAGCGGTGAGGCCAAAAGGAACCCTGCATGTGCCCCAGCTGCTGTAAGGAGAAAGCGGGAATTCCTGTGTAATGGGTTGGGTCTGTCCGGGACAATGAAACGTGTTACAGAGATAATAGTAGTGATGGGTCATGCACCAACAAGAACACACAATGTCACTGAGCTATATACTTAAAGATGACTAAGATGAGGTGATGGGGAGATGGTCACCCGGTCAGGTGGAAACCTGAAGGCTCACAGGAAATGAGATCTAGTCCAAGAGGAAATCTGGGTAGCATAGACTGGGTCCAGCCAAGACCCTATGGCTGGGGCTCTCCACCCTATGCTCCTTCTTCCTATAACTTGCTCAGAAATGCCTTCCACCAAGAGTAACAATATTCCTGAGCCGTTGAGTCAGGGCAGTGAAGGACTTGGGAGGCACTGGACAAAGGGAATTTGACCTTCAGGCCTCAGCCAGTGGATTCCATAAAGGACTCAGCCAGGTTCTTTCTCACTTCCTAAGGCAGGGGCCAGAGGGGAAGGAGTGGGTGGCAGAGGTGAGAAGGAGACTGAGCCCTGCCAGAGAAAGCAGGAGTACAGCAACTCACACCCACCAAACTGAAGATGCTTTCACAAGAACAGACTTCCCTCACAATGTTGGAAAATAAGTACCTATGGACTGGCGAGGGGAGGGTCCTGGAAGGAACCTTGTCATTATGTAACCTCCACCATCCCTTCCCCCCTTCAATTAAAAAATTGTATTTAAATATATACAACAGGGCTGGAGAGGTAGCTTAGTGATGAAGTATTGACTAACCTCACCCACAAATGTGTTTGTGCATGTACGTGAGTGCATGTGCATGTGTGTGCATGAGATATGCTTGTGTATGTGAGTTAGTATGCTCACCACTGTGGAGGCAAGAGGGTGACATCAGAATGTCAGTCTTCAGTCACTCTCTTTCTGAGACAGGATCTTTCACTAAACCCGAAGCTCACAAGTTTGGAGCTGGAGACAGTTTGGGCTGGACTGTCTGGCCAATGAGCGCCTAGGTTCCTCCTGTCTCCGCCTCCCAGAGTTGGAGTTACAGGTGTGTGTGTGTGTGGGGGGGGGTGTCTGGATTTTATATGAGCACTGGGGATCTGAGCTCAGGTCTTCAGGCAGACCATTGTGGCAGCATGAGCAGGAGATGGCTGGTCACATGGCATGCTCAGTCAGGAAGCAGGGAGCGGGAAGATGCTGCTGCTCAGCTCCTTGGTTTTTATTCAGCCCAGGGAATAGTGCTGCCTGAAGTGGGCTTTCCCATTTCACTCAACATAGTCTAGATAACCCCTTAAAGACAATGAAACAAGTTCACAAGGTCTGTTCACAGGTCTGTCAGAGCTCAAGATGAGACTTATTTTCACCTCTGGGTATTTTGAAAGGGAGGCTGTTGGTACCTATGAGGTGTGGTCAGAACAGCTGGTTAGAGAGCAGGAAGTCTGTGCCCTGTATTAAAATGTGGAAGAAATTTCATAGTCAAGGCTTATTCTGAATCTCACACACACAACACAACACATACACACACAATACACACACACACACACACACACACACACACACACATATATATATATATATATATATATATATATATATATATATATATATATATATATATGCTGTGTGATGAAGTCAAGTACTTCATCACTAAGCTATATCTCCAGCCCTGTGTGATTCTAGACCCTATCAAGTCAATAATCAATATTAACCATCATAATCACCACTGTCATAAGAGATGTTGAGACAACTGAAGGCCAGAAACTTTAAACTTTTCAAGCTCCGAAGTCTGTAGAAGAGCTCTATTAGGTAGGGGTGGCCACTTTGAGGCTTCAGAGTGGAACATCTAATGTACACGTGTGTTTGAATGACATTTTTTGAAAAGGCCTGCTATGGAAGCAAGAAGAGCAAAGAAGTGACCAGAGAGATCTATTAAATGCCTTCTATTGTAGGAGTAGGTCCAAATCCTAGCTACTGCGGGCAGTCTTCCTGACTGCTCCTGCCCTCAGCCCCAGCTCCCCTGTCATCCAGCATGGCCAGGTCTCCCACACCACAGTGTAAGAACCCCCAGAAAATGGACCATGTCTTTTGGTACCTGGAACTAGATGCCCAAAGGGATTTTCTGAAAAAAGATGAACACTCCAGGGAAGAGACTTAGAGGAAGTCTTGATTGTGGAATTCCATCCCTTTTTAAAAATTATTATTATTAGATATTTTCTTTATTTATATTTCAAACGTTATCTCTTTTCCTGGTTTCCCCTCTGAAAACCCCCTATCCTCTCCCCATCCCCCTGCTCATTAACCTATCCACTCCCACTTCCTGGTCCTGCTATTCCCCTACACTGGGGCATTAAGTCTTCACAAGACTAAGGGCTTCTCCTCCCATTGATGACCGACTAGGTCATCCTTTGCTATATATGTGGCTGAAGCCATGGGTCCCTCCATGTGTACTCTTTGGTTGGTGGTTTAGTCCCTGGGAGCTCTGGGGGTACCGGTTGGTTCATACTGTTGTTCCTCCTATGGGGCTGCAAAACCCTTCAGCTCTTTCATTCCTTTCTCTAGCTCCTCCATTGGGGACCCTGTGCTCAGTCTAATGGTTGGCTGAGAGCATCCGCCTCTCTATCAGGCACTGGCAGAGCCTCTCAGGAGACAGCTATATCAGGCTCCTGTCAGCAAGCACATGTTGGCATCCACAATAGTGTTTGGGTTTGGTGACTGTAAATGGGATGGATCCCCAGGTAGGGCAGTCTCTGGATGGCCTTTCCTTCAGTTTCTGCTCCACACTTTGTCTCTGTATCAACTTTCATGGGTATTTTGTTCCCCCGTCTATGAAGGACTGAAGTATCCACACTTTGGTCTTCCTTCTTCTTGAGCTTCATGTGGTCTGTGAATTATATCCTGGGTATTCTGAGCATCTGGGCTAATATCCACTTCTCAGTGAGTGTATATCATGTGTGTTCTTTTGTGACTGGGTTTCCTCACTCAAGACAATATTTTCTAGTTCCATCCATTTGCCTAAGAATTTCATAAATGTATTGTTTTTAATAGCTGAATATGAATAGAACTCCATTGTGTAAATGGATCACATTTTCTGTATCCATCCCTCTGTTGAGGGACACCTGGCTATTATAAATAAGGCTGCTATGAACATAGTGGGACGTGTGTGCTTGTTACATTTTGGAGCATCTTCTGGGCATATGCCTAGGAATGGTATTGCTGAGTCTATCTACTTTTCAAGACATGGTGCAGTCGGCCTGCACTCTAAGCAGCTGTCCTGACTACACCTGCTGGGTACCAGCAGCCTCCCTTTAAAAATACCCAGCAGTGAAAAATCAGTCACACAGCACCAGACACTGTCAGACCTGTGGGTGCCAGACCGACCCAGCTGCTGCTTCTGATGTGGGTCCTTTTGAGTGGGCTCCCCTTTAGAGCGTCTATGTGCCTGAGTGTAAAATGTGAGGAACAGCTTGTACCTTGTAGAGCCCAGTAGGTGTGTAACATGCATTGTACATGAGCCAGAGTCTGACATGGTACCCAGTGCTGTGATTGCTACCGTATCATCACACTGCCCTACGGTGAATGATATTTGCATGCATGATCCTCTCTAGCCCTTGAGAGCAGTGGCTTTCAATTTCTGGGATCTATCCATACACCACTGACCTGTAAACCAGCATCTCCAGTAGATAAGGAGGGGTGAGGACTTGTAGCTCTTTTTTAACAAGCTATTCCCCTCTCTATATAGCTATACATAAACATACTGCTTGAGATTGTGATATGTCCTTACCAAACCTAGAAAGTTCTACAAGATGAGTTTCCATATTCTTTCCAAACAAATACAATGTTCCAAAGACCAGTGGTTTACAAACTGGTCTGGACTGGAATGCTCTCTCTGTCTGAGGATGAGCCCCAGAGATTCTGAGGTAGGTTTGAAATATGGTGCTGATGTGTCAGGATTTCCAGAGGGTTGGGGAGAGAAGGGGTTCTCGTCTCCAGGAAGGGGTGAACTGCTTGGATCTAGAATGCAGTTTTCTACAGCACTGGCCTTGGGGCTCCCTCCAGAGCTGCTGAGGTTACAAACTGAGGTGACATTTCACATTGATTTTGCAGAAAAGGTTCTCATGCTTAAAATTCAGTAACTCGGGCTGGGGAGATGTCTCAGGGATAAGTAAAGTGGATGCTGCATAAGCCTAGGGACCTGCATTTGAAGCACCCCCCCCCAAAGAACCCTGGATTTAAAAGATCCAGACAGGCAGCATGCACCTGTAACTCCAGTGCTGGGGGTTGGGGAGCTGGGCAGAGACAAGAGATATCTGGGGCTCAGTAGCCAGTGTCTGGCCAAACCAGTAAGTCCTAAGGACAGTGAAAGAAACTTTCTCAGTAAAGCAAGGTAGAAAGCAACTGAGGAAGAAGATCCGACATTAACCTTCTAGCCTCCACATATGTGCATGAATGTGGGCAACACACACACATACACACATGCATACCCCAATAGGTTTTTTTTTTTTAAAAAAAAAAAAAAAACGGCTGCAGCCTGCCAGTAACAGCCTTACAGTCCCATAGACCAGGCTGTACTGAGGTTTGTGTCTGTCCCAGGGCCCTTGGATCCACTGGATACTCCATAAGTATTTGGTTATATAATAATAATAGTCCTATTATTATATGGCTCCAATTAAGTCCTCAGTTGCTTGGCACAGCAACCTAACAGTTTTTCTAAGCAGCTAAACAGCACCAGCCTCTGCCTCAAATCTCGAACCCATAATAGAGAACAGGGGAGCCAGCTCTCCGTGGAACATGCTGACATTTTCCCTTGGGGTTAGGTAGACTATGCAAGTGCCTAGTGACTGAGAAATATAAGCAAACGTGGATTGCATCAGCCAGGAAGAGCTCAGCGTCCAGCAGCAGCACAGCCCTCAGCTTATATCTGGATTGTTTCTTCTGAAAATGCCAAATTACAAGAGCATGATAAACACATGGAGGAACCTCACAGAAAGCAGTTCCTGGCCCTCCGTCAATAAGTAAGGAGGGAAAAGGTATCCCGCTACCAAAATGCTCAACTGAGGGCCTGCAGCGTAGGCTTGGGGCCCACAAGAGCCTGCACCTCCAGACAGATGTCCTAGAAGCTCAACCACAGAGAGTCCTTTCGTCACAGAGTCATCAGCTCCAACTTTCTAGCCCCACAGAGCCCTGAGTGCTGTACTGGAAGTCTGACACACGCCTTCAGATTTCGCCTTTATAGGCCAGCTCTACAACTCTGGGTTATGGCTTGAACTCCTCAGTTCCCAGACACTGTGTGTATCTGCTTTATAAATTCCTTAGAACCACCACTGCCTTGATGTGAATCCTGACTCTGTCCACTGCTTCTGTAGCCTTGGAAAAAGCACCGCATGTCTCGAGCCTCTGAGAGGAGGGTGAAATCAGCACCTGCCTCACCACTGTCAGCAGAAAGCAGCATGAACAGCGCCTGGTGCTCAGTGAGCTTGCAAGACGCCCTAGGGATGACCTCGATGTGGTTTTGAAATCAAGAGTTTGAAAAACAAGTTTTTGTCTTTTTATATTTTGGTGACGATGCTCACTAGGCTGGAAATCTTATCTTCACTAATCTGGGCTATTTATAGTTTTATTATTATCCTATTTGGTAGAAGCATTCACTGTTTCTTGCATAAGTAATACCATGTTTAGCCATAAGAAATCCTGTGTTTAGCCATGGAGACTATACTACACCATGCAGGGAACGCTAACCATATATGAAATGCATCCTGAATTATCTCTCTGAAACATGGGCAGTTGGTTTTGTGTTCTAGAACACACTGTAGGCTGGGGAGATGTTTCAGTGGGTAAGAGCACTTGCTCTGGAAGCACAAGGACCCGAATTCAAATATTCAGTTCCCACATGAGATGCTGGGCATGGCTCTGTATGTCTGTGACCCCAGCATTTGTGAGGGGCAGAGACAAGAGGGTTGCTGAAGCCTACTGGCCACCAGCCTAGCTTCAGGTTCAGTGAGAGACTCTGCTTCAAAGAAATACGACTGAGAGTTGTAGAGCAAGACACCTGATTGTCATCCTCAGGTCTCGGTGCATACATGGGCTCACACATACACATAACACACACACACACACACACACACACACACTGAGACAGAGAGACAGAGAGATATCACATCAGTCATATGCATCTCAGATAAGGGAACTTGCAGTGGGGTATAGTGAGGAGGAAAGGCAGGATACACTGACCCCTGAGCTTCAGAAAATTGGCATCCAGTCCCAGGGTCTATTGAAAATACATCCTAGAAACTCTCTAGAAAAGAACTTACTACTGAAGGACCATACAACCACAGCTGGGGTGCACCTAAGACTCTAAGCATAAATACTGCCCAAAGACTGGCAACATAGATCAGCTCTTAATATCCCTCCCTGCCCTTTCTATTTGAATTTTTGGAGAATTTCATACATGAGAAGTGTATTTTAATCATGTCTATTCCTATCTTCATTCTAATTCCTCCTGTGTCCTGTGTCCCCTTACTCTATGTGGCATTCGTTGTCCAATTCTTTATATATTTGTGTGTGTGTGTGTGTGTGTGTGTGTGTGTGTGTGTGTGACTATGTGTCGTGTTGAGTCCATTTAGTATAGTTCATACGTATTTGGGGCTGACCTCCTGGGATTGGACAATCTTTCAGGGGCTCACTCCTGGAAAAGACTCTTTCTCCCCCTCTCAGCAGCCATTAATTGCCAGTAGCCCTTCATTTCCCCACCTTATTGCTATTGTGATTATCCAGGTCTGTTTAGGAGACCACATTATTAAGCAAGTCTCTGTATTTAATGTCCTCTCTGTAAATCCACACAGCCTGTGGCTAGTGGTTTCTGGTCCCTCCGGCCTAATGGTGGCATCTTGAAACCCAGATGTCTTAATTAGAGTTGCTATGGATGTGTTAAGACACTGTGATTAAAAGCACCTTGGGAAGGAGAGGGCTTATTTCACTCACAGTTTAACTCCATATATTTTGCTTCATGTAACAGTTCATCATCAAAAGCAGTGAGGGCAGGAACTCACTCGGGGCAGGAACCTGGAGGCAGGAGCTGATGCAGAAGCCATGGAAGAGTATGGCTTACTGGCTTGCTCCTCATGGCTTATTCAACCTGCTTTCTTACAGAACCAGAGACCACCAATGAAGGATGGTACCACCTACAATGGCCTGGGCCTTTCCCAATTAATCACTAATTAATAAACTGCCCTACAGCCAGATTTTTTTTTTTTTTTTTTTTTTTGGTTTTTCGAGACAGGGTTTCTCTGTGTAGTCCTGGCTGTCCTGGAACTCACTTTTGTAGACCAGGCTGGCCTTGACCTCAGAAATCCGATGCCTGCCTCTGCCTCCCGAGTGCTGGGATTAAAGGCGTGCGCCACCATGCCCAGCAGTACAGCCAGATTTTAAGACAACATTTTCTCAATTGAGGTCCCCCCCTTCAGCTAACTCTAGCTTGTCTCTAGCCAACACACTGGGTTTCCTAGCCCAGCTCTTCCCTCCTTCCACTCCTTTGAGGGTCTCCCTAAGGTGTGAGGTGTAATGGCTTCTCAGAGTTCTCTTCACTTTGAAAAATAATTTTATAATCAAAGAGCAGGGTGGGAGTAGCCTTGGTTCTGTAAAGGCTACAAAATGACTAAAAGGCCATGTGAGACCGGGAAAGTGGCCCAGTCAGTAGAGTAATTGCTTGCAAGCAGGCAGCCCTAAGCTCCATCTCTAAGAACACATGTGGGGGTGGGGGCAGCAAAGCCAGGTGTGGTAAGGAAGGAGGAGATGAGCAGAATCCTGGAGAGTACTGATTGGTCAGCCTAGCCAAATCAATCAGCAAGGGACTAAAAGAAAAAAACCAAGAGTAGGTTTTGGCTTGAAGAATGGATCCAGATGCTGTCCTATGGTCTCTATTGGCCTCCACAGGCACATATAAATATGCACACAAACACAGAGGGGGTGGTGGCAAGAATTCCTCCCATTCTGCAGAATCAAGGCAGTGGCTCAGCTGTTGTTCAGGCAGGGACAGAGGAACCAAGATGTGCACATACCTTCTCTCTGAGGGTTCACGGCCCCGGGCCTGTGGGTGTCGGCTGCCTCGCACCACTGCGGGACCTTGGCGGCTAGCATTGGAGCCAGCCAAGGCACGTTGGTCCTCCTGGCTTCGATGTAGCGGTACTGAGGTCCGTACAGCTGACACAACGTGGCCAGTGATGGACAGTGCAGGGCCATTGGGCCGGGAGCCTCCTCGAGCACGGTAGGAGCTGGGCAGGCAGGGCCTTGTCTGCTCCATCACACCACCACTGCAGCTGCGCGAACAGGCAGACCAGGGGCCCCAGGAGCCCCACACACCTGGGGAGCCACCGCCACTGTCCTCCGGGGTTCCCTCGGCCACTGCCATCCGTTGTGGTACCTATAGAAACAGAGGCTGGTTAGAGTCCTGAACCTTAGAAGCTTGGGAAAGAACTAATTTCTCTACTGGACCCATGTGGACACAGGGTACAATTAAGAAGCAAAACAGAGTGCATAGAATTCAGCCTGGGTCTCAGTCTATACCAACTCAGTCATAAGAGACAAATCTAAGTGACCAGGAGAGTCACAGTGCAGCCCTGACTTTGAGCACTGTGATGGCTATTCTGGGTTGTCAACTTGACTATATCTGGAATGGACTACAATCCAGAAATGGAGGGCACACCTGTGAGAGATTTTCTGCTTGGTTTGAAGTGGGTGGATCCACTTCTAGTCTGGACCTTGGAGGTGGAAGACTCACACCTTTGATCTGAATCCTGAGGCAGGAAGACATACTAAGCCTTTGATCCAGAACATAAGGCTGGAAGAACGACCCTTGATCTTGAGGCAAGAAGACATACCTCTAACATGAGCCGTGCCTTATGGGGTGTATCTTCTGCTGGAAGTCTATATAAGGACACAGAAGAAGGAAGCTTTGGCTCCTTGCCTGCCTGCCCTCTCCTTGCTAGTACATCCATTCCTTTCCTGGCATCAGAGCCTACTTCTTCAGGATTCCAGCTTGTACAGAAGACCAGCAGAGACATCCAGCCTTGTGGGACTGAGCAACTACTAGATTCTTAGACTTTCTGTTCATAGCTAGCCATTCTTGGATTAGCTGAACTGTAGGCTGTAAGTCATTCCAATATAGATAGATAGATAGATAGATAGATAGATAGATAGATAGATAGATAGATAGATAGATTCATAGAGTAAGTTCTGTGATGCTAGAGAGCCCTGACTAATAACTCTCAGCTTAACTGTGAGAGTTTGTCTAGATTAAAATAAAATAGAAAGAGCCACCCTAAGTGAGGGCAAGACTATGCCGTAGCCTGGGGTCACATACAAAACCACAGAAAGCCAGCTAAGTAGAAGCATTGAGCCCTCTCTGCTTTCTGAGTTCGTTTTCTCTCTCTCTCTCTCTCTCTCTCTCTCTCTCTCTCTCTCTCTCACACACACACACACACACACACACACACACACACACACACACACACACGCATATGATGTAGCCAGTTTCCTCCACACCCTCTCCATTATGGTAGATTGCATCCTCAAACCAGAAGTCAAAGAAACCCATACTAAGTTGCTTTTGTCAGATATTTGTCCCAGCAAGGAGGGGAGAAGTTGCAGTCTCAAAGAGGTATGGTGTCCTCAAGAGTCCTTCTCTCCAGCCTCCAGCTTGATGCCCACCCCTAGGCCAGAAGGCCTGAATTCCCTTTAGCTGCCCGGAAATTGGCACTGTGTCTCCCTGTAGTACCAGCAATGGCTGGAACAGTTTGTAGGCTGTGCCTGGGAAACACGCTGCAGTGGGGGTCGGGTCTGCATCCCTTCCACCTCCTCCCAAGCAGTGACTTATAAACTCCTGAGCCTCCAAAGCTAGTCCATTTGATAAGGGAGCAGTCCAAGTGCCATCTAGGTCATCGGGAAATAAGTGAGCTTGTCTGTGCACAGCAAAGTTTGGCATTAAGAACTTGTTAGAAGACAATCATGATCATTTTCCTGCTTCCACACACACCAGGAGTGGGAAGCATCACAGCATGCAAGCTCGAGGCAGAAGGTGACTCCACTTTGTGGAGCTGGGCCGTTCAGAGACCTTGCCACGCTAGGCGCTATGCTAAAAGCAGCTCTAGTGAGTCCTTTGTTATACAGATGTGGAACTGAAGTGCCAAGAAAAAAAAGATTGCACACGTGTTAAGGATTCTGTAAGGCTGAGTGACCGATCAGACCTTCTGTGTTTTTGGAGAGTCATAATGTTACAGTGCCAGACTCCAAATTACCCCAGGTCCCCTTTAGTCCCCTTAGTAGCCGTTCCTTGCTCACCTCTGGATTTGACCTAACATCCTTGGGGCTATAGACGTCCTAGCTTCTACCAACCTGAAGGCTAAGAATGTCATCAGATAACATCTTAGGCTTATAGCAGAGACTTGGTTGTGACCCATCTACTGATGTTCCCACCAATGTCTTTCTCAGTTACTATAAAAGCATCACGAGTGTTTGAACGTGGTGTTGGGATAACCTGAATCTGTTTTCCTGGACCATGACCACTTACATTTGCTTCCGAATAAACTATCTCTCCTTTCCATTGAGGAGACAGCTATGTTTTTTGCCGCCACACAGACACAATCTGAGCACCAGCTGTATACCTGGCTCAGAGTCAGGCAGCCTTCCACTTCACTTCTGTTTCTGTGATAAAATACCCTGACGAGAAGCAACTTAGGGGAGGAAAAGTTTATTTCAGATAAAATTCCAAGTCCGTTACTACAAGGCAGTCAAAACAGCAGCATGGTGAAGCACCAACCGCATGACAGCCATGCCCCAGAGTGGAGAAAAATGAATGAATCCACACATCTGCCAATGAGCTCACTTTCCCCAATCTTATACAGACTGAGGCCCAAACCCTGCATCCACAGTGAGCTGGCTCATCCCATATCAGTGAATGTAACCAAGAAAACCATCCTTGCACATGCATGCCTACAGGCCAACTTGACCCTGACAATGTCTCACTGAGACTTTCTTCTCAGATGATTCTAAACTGTGGCAAGCTAGCAAGCTAACCATACCAGGCACTGAGGACAAAGAGGAAAACACCCAGGTCCACACAAACTAGCCTAAGCCCAGCAGCAGCAGGCCAGTACGTGAGGAGGAGGCTCTTAAGAGGGACTAGCTGCATTGGCTGGCTGGCTGGCTGACTGGAGAGGGAAGCTTGAAGAGGCCTCCAGAAGAAATCGGAGTTCCAGTGGGTTCTGTGACTGCTAAACACCTCCTGGGTATGTAACTGCACACACAGTCTGAGTCATATGCCTGTCTACCAATCTCACGTTATGAAAGGGAAATTGAGGCTCAGAGACGTTATATGGCTAGTCCCCTGTAACCATACTGGATCCAGAAATAACCAGTTCTCAAAATTTACATGTTCTGGCACTTGCTGCTCTCTTCCCAGCAGTCAGATAGGTGTTTTTGCCCTTCCAAAGCATCCTCCTAGAACATCTTCCTAGACGTTTCTCAACCTTCCTAATGCTGTACCCCTTTAACACAGTTCCTTATATAGTGGTGAGCCCCAACCATAAAATTATTTTTGTTGTTACTTCATAACTGTAATTTTGCTACTGTCATGAATCATACTATAAATGCCTATGTTTTCTGATGGTCTTGGATGACCCCTGTGATCCCCAAAGCAGTTGGGACCCACCAGTTGAGAACTACCATCTTAGCACATCCTTCCTGTCTTTCAATGACTGAACAAACCTATGGCGTTCTGTAGGCTATCTACTCTTTTCAACAAGCTAAGGGCTTATCTATGCAATGCCAAGATGTCTACGGATTACCCTGGCATTTGGCACATTTGTGTTCTTACTGACCTTGGCTTTGGCAGCTCAAAGTCCTCACTGGGTTGAGCTCTTCTTCTGCTTCCTCAGAACCTGAGTAGTGAGGCAGTCCAAAACAAGAATTATCTGGAACAGACCTGACAGAGCTGACTGGAAGGATGCTACATGGTGTCACGCATGAAGTCACCCGTGACTGATGGCACTAAGCCTGCCTCAGGAGGTGGCTGTGAGACCTGACCAGGGTCCTGCTTAATAAGAGTGAGCAAGCACTCCAGCTGTCCCCTGGTCACCAAAAGCGAGGGCTCAGCTCTTAAGCAGAGTTCTTGCCTCAGGCTATCAGTCACCATGATCCTACCGACTTATATAATTGGGGTTCCTTTAACAAACATACAGTGTGAAATGGCCTGAGATGATCTCTATGGCTCAAGTTGGCTCCTGAAGGTTCTAGAAGTAACCAGGGTAGGATAGGATAAGGGAAGCAGCCAAGAAATGGGTAAGGGGTTTGCCACACTAAAGTCACTAGCAGAGCTCAGCTGGCACCAACCAAATGGCTTAGAGAAGTGACACAGAGCCAAACCAAGCATACCAGGGATGTGAGGTGAGCAGGCTACAGACAGGGTCCAAGCAAGAATAAGACATACAGGAGAGGAGGCGGGTCTGGGTGATGACTGACAGCAGCTGATGAGAGGGCCAGAGTACGTGAGCACCCTCAACCCACTGCAGATAGAAGCTTTTCTTCTGTTTATAAACAGAACAAGACAAAGAAACAAGGACAGGAGTCTGAGAAGCAGGGAAGTCATGGCACTGAGGAAACATACCACCTAAGTGAAGAGTACCCAGTTATAGTCAAAGCCATAGGGGGGCCCGGAGCCACCAGATGCTGAGGAGGCTCCACCCACAGCTTTGGGAAAAGCACACGTTATCTGGTGACCTCTGGTCTGCAGAACTGTGAGGGAATTCATCTCTCTGGTTTTATGCCATCGAATCTGTAGTGAGAGAGCACTGGCCTTCTGAGACAAGGCAGGAGAGTATGCCAGTGCCTCTGACCATGAGTTCTCCCTGCTGGACAGACGTACATATAAGTCAGATCCACAGCAGGACAGAGATGGCCACTGACTACCCAGGTCATAGTTTCAGAACAACCCCAGTTCCCCACCAGTGACCTGGGTTGGTGTTATTCTGTTCAGTGTATAGAGAAGAAACTAAGGTCCCAGGAAACTGTGCTATGGTCTCAGGCTAGTGAGAGGCATATATCAATCTAAAATCCAGTTCTCTGTTCCCCTAATCTTGTGGGGGCTTTCCTCCTACATGCGACTGTCACCATGCCGGTACTACTGGTGGAAAACAAGAGTAAAAGGTGGGGTAATTCCACGTGTATAGTTCTTCTAGTGTAAGTATGGTTAGGGATGAAAGAACACAGAAAGACAGGAAGATGTTTCTAGTATCTTTGGGGATATACGCTGTCTGCCCCTTCCCAGTCTCTTAGTAATAGATAACCAATATGTTTTCTGTAACATTCCACTAGACATGCAGCCACACAGGGGACCACTTCCCTCAACTAATCCCACCCTAATTTAGCATCCGGTTGCCAAATTGGGCAAGACCCTGGTGGGGAGGGAACATAAAACCACATTCCATCCTATTCTGCAGACATGAATTCTCAAATTTATAGTGTGATTACTACAGGGAGTGACCTGAAATTCCATGAGTTTCCACAGTGAAAGTCCAGACACATACTCCTGAACTGGGTTTTAATAGTATAGTCTACCTTCCATAGTTTATGCTAGCTATACTCAAACTATCAAATAATATTACACACATATTATGCACACACATATACAAAAGTTGATATCAAATCATTATATGAAGAGAACAAATTGGAACTAACTATGGCAAGTCTAGACACATCCTAAATATGAGCCTGGGTCAATGAAAGGTACCTTCTCTATATAATGAGATATAATTATCCTTTTAGAATGAAGTCAATTTACATTCATTAAAATAATTTCTATAACATGTTAATTGTTGAAAAACAAAATGAAAAGTGGGATTATATAAGAAATCTGTTTGCAGCTATCTCTCTTCAAGCATTAGGTTGAAGCATTTAAAAAGTTGTTCTTTGACCAGATCAGCCCTACAATGCTGCAATTTCATATCAGTTTTTTGACTTAACATGGCTTAAGAGTTCTCTGGATCTGCCAACCAGAAGAGCCCAACTGGAAAATCTTCCTGTGCCAAGCAGAGTGGCGGGAATGAAAAGAGCAGAAGCCACTGTGGCTCCATCACCCACCTGCTCACCTCTACCAGCTTTGTATCACCAGCTGGCTGCCCCAGGGGATCACCAATATCACAAGCAGCTGGAAAGCCAGGCCTATTAGAATATGCTTAACAACAGGAATGACAACCCCCAGTTATTCAGTGTGGAACCTGGGCCAACTAAACAGCTAATTGCTTTAGTTGTATTATCTAATTGAGCACCCTGGAGAAATCAAACAAGTTAAGAGTGCTTGCAAGATTCCTATCAGCTCATAGATAGTGAGGATGCTCTTGTGGCAATCCCCAGCCATGTCTGGAGACATCTGTGGGATGGAGTGCACATTTGAACAGAGTGATCACGTTTAAATGACTCCATCCTCAGAGACTGGTGGCTCCTATGGAAACTTTCAATAAAATTACATAAATGATCAGAAAAGGAGACAGGAATACACAAATAGCAGATGCCATCTTCCCTTGTAGAAAACAGCAGCATATGGGTGCAAAGGCAGGAGTGGGTGTTGACACCCACAGAAATGGTGTCAGCATCTCTGGGAAAGGTACAAGCCTCCTCTGGAAGGACAGGGGAGAGCCAGAGGGTCACAACAGGAAGAACAAAGCGGTAGGGGCAAACACATCCTCAGCACAGGCCAGAGCCTGATTCTCACAGGAGCATTCCATGGCTCCCATCCCCACTTCACAGATCAGTCCCATAGTCTAGCATGTGAAGCTTTGAAAATGCAGAGACTTAATGCCACGCCATCAGGGTTGTTGGGTGACTAAGTAGGACACCTAATAATCCCACCTAGCAGGGGCAGGGGGCATGCTTCTATGTCCTTTTCTTGGGAGGATGGATGGCACAAGTCCAAAGTCTTACAATGCTTAGGAAGCAGATCACACCATAGGATCAAAGGGGCACTCTCTCCACTCCACTGGGGAGTTCACTGGGGGGTTTTCCAGGATGTGAACAGGGAGGTTTATGGATAGGATAACAGAGTTAAAGAATGGACATCTTGAAAGTGCACATACCACATTGAGAGAGACCCTTTCTCTGGAGAATATGATGAGTCTCCTGTGGGGTGAGGGCTAGAGTCTAGGGAGAGATCTATTGAATAAAATCCTACAAGCCCTCAGAGGTCCTCTTCCTTTAAAAAAACAAACAAACAAACAAACTATGAGGTCATATTATAGGAGCTGTCTCTCGCTGTGTCTGTCTCTGTCTGTCTCTCTCTCTGTGTCTCTCTGTCTGTCTGCCTGTATGAGTGTGTATGTGTGTGTACATGCACGTGTATACAGGCCCATGTAAAGGTCAGAGGTCAACCTCAGTGTTGTTCCTCAGATACCATCCACCTTATTTCCTTGGTTTTTGAGACAGGATCTCTCACTGGCCTAGAACCCCATAATTTGGCTAGGATAGCTAGCTAGCAATAGCAAGTCCAGGGATCAATCCGTTTCCGTCATACCAGCACTGGAATTGCAAACGCACTCCATCATGCCTGGCTTTTGTCTGTGCATTCTGGGGCTGGAACTCAGGGCCTTGTCTGTACAAGGCAAACACTTCGGTGACTGAGCCATCATCTCCCCTGCTCTCCGGGACCTCTGACTTAGTGAATAGTCACTAAAGAATAAGCACAAAGGGGTGGCAGGAAGGGACAACACTCAGAGACATGAGAAAAGCAAGTCGTCACATCCCAGGTTAACAGAACTTGGCACGCACAATGGTGGAGCTGTGATAAGGCAGACTGAAGTTCCTCAACCGTTCTGGATGATGTAACCAACATCACTTGGGCTCGGACATCTAGAATGCTGCTTAATGCCAGTCAGAGATGAGTATAAATCTATACACTTGGGGAGATGTGTGCACAGTGTAACCTGACAGCCCTTTAGGAAATCTGTCTCCATGATGCATAAAAGGCATTGGGAATGTACTCAGGAGACAGCTAGCTGAAGTTAAGGTAGATCAACTGGATTTGCTATCTACTACAGAGTGACCAAGAGACCAGTGGGTTTGGGTCCCCTGCTCTGGTATTAGCTCTCTTGATCTGTCTATGCTCTGAGACCATCTTGTGCTGGTGTTGTTCTAGTTGATACCCAACACCCTACCTACACCTGACTCATCCCAGCCTGGTGTCCCTTGCATTTGCTATTTCTGTGGCTTGCAATAAAGAACTCTAGATGATATATAAATGATGGCATAACACATAAAATGTGGCAACCAAGATGATATGAAATGAACCAGGTCTGCCTTTGGCACAGGACATGAAGGAGAGGAAAGCAGCTCTGGGGGATTGCCGAGAGAGATGTAGCTGATCTGGGCCACTGTGCTGGGTTGTCTCTGTGAACTTGACACAAACCTGGACATATCTGGGAAGAAGGAATCCCAAATGAGGAACTGCCTCCATCAGATGCCCCCGTGGGCACGACTGTGGGGTATTTTCTTGGTTAAGGATTGATGTTGGAGGGCCTGGCCTGCTATGGATGCCGCCACACCTGGCCAGGTAATCCTAGGTGGTATATATATTAACAATGACAAAGCAGGCTCAGCAAGCCGTGGGATAGCAATCTAGTCAACAGCCTTTCTCTCTGATTTGCTGCACTCAGCTCCTGCTTCCTGGTCCCTGCCTCAAGCTGTTACCTTGACTTCCCTCAGAGATGAACTGTGATCTGGAAGTATGATAAAGTAAACACTTTTCGCCCCAAGACATTAGTGTTCTATCACAGCATCAGAGAAGCAAACTGGGACAGCCAGAAAGGAGGCTCAGGTAAAGGTGCTTGCCACCAAGCCTAACAACCCAAGTGTAGTTTCTAGAACCCATGTAATGGAAGCAGAGAAGCAATTCTGTTGTCCTCTAGACACACACACACACACACACACACACACACACACACACACACACATGTATACACACATACATATACAAACATATAGACATATACACACATATACATGCACATACACGCATACACATGCTTAGAAACACACACATATGTACATACATACACACATATACACATACATACACTTATATACACACTTATATGCATACATATAAATTAAATATTACATATACAAATTAAATAAATAAATAAATTTTAAAAGAAGTGTGGTTGGTCTTTATTTGTCAGAAGCATAAGCATGGAAGAAGCTCAGGCTGAGTTATGTAGAAACAATAGTTAAACCAGAGTAACCAGAGGACCAAGACATGAGACGCACTGAGGCTGCATGGATCAGAGACTGTAGGAACAGATGATAGGTCAGCTCTGGAACAGAAGACAACACACACCAGTCCCATCACACCCAGGCTTGCATCCTAACCAACTCCTCTCTATTTTTTTTTGAGGCAGCCCCACTATATAGCCTTGAACTATATAAACACTACACATCTGGGCATGAACTCATGACCCTCCAGAGCACCGGGTACTGGGATTGTAACCATACACTACCACACCCACATTGTATAAGGCATAAATTCATAAAGCCAAATAGAAAGATGGTCAAATAAAATTAGGGCTTCATGATTCAACAAAACACCGTAATCATGAACAGTGCAATGCAGTAAGCGGTCATGTAATATAATATAAAGTTTAAAATGCCAAATAGAAACTTGAAATTATACCATGATTATACTAATATAAATGTTCTGTTTGCCTACGAGCAAAGTCTGGAGGGGGACGTGGAAAACTGAAAACATCTGACCTGTCACCAAAGCTGAGTCTGGGAGTTTTCTTGTAATTTCAAAAATTTCAGCCATGGTTACAATATTGCTTGCTCAATAAATAAAAATAAATAGATTAAAGGGGGAACGATTCAGAGCAGATTGTGGGGTGGGAAGTAAGAGGCACAGATTAAACCAAGACGGATAAACGTCCTGCTTCACAGAAGAGGCCGGAAATTTCCCCTCACCACCAGGAAGCCTCTAACTCAGCACCCCTAAATGTCCTCAATGTATTTGCATTTGGCACTGATTCGAAATCATGTCCCATCTCACTGGCTTCTAATTCTCTTGCTAAAAATTAAGCCTCCCTCTGTTCTTCATGGAAAAGGAGTCATAGGGGACAAAGTCTTTTATATTCTAAAGTCTTGTTCCAGAAGAGTCAAGAAAGAGTAGGTTTGGTTTTAGCCACATAACCAAGCCAATACCCTAAAGAGAACACTAGAAAAAGACTCCTTGGAGTTGGAAACCAGAGGCAAGCTTTGCAGAAAGCTGAGAGCTGAAGGCCTACCAGCTGGTAGCTCACAAAGGCCATTTTACCAGGGAACCTGGCTCAGAGGGGTAGAGAATCTCCAGTCGGATTACTTCAACCAAGGACATCACTTATGGGTTTTTTTTTTGTCTGTCTGTCTGGTGTCTGTTTTTAAGTAGATGATTTGATCTCACATCATAATTGCCTATGCTGACAACAAAACAAAAGGATACAAATCATATTTGTCAGCATTAATATTGATACAAATAACAATATTAATACAAAATGAATATAAAAGTTCTCAAGGACGGTTGGGAAGATAGATCAGTCCTTTGCTACACAAGCAAGGAGGCCAGAGTTTGATCCCCAGTACCCACATAAAAGCCAGGCATTATACTACACGTCACATCTGTAATCTCCGTGCTGGGAAGGCAGAGACAGGAGGATCTCTGGAGCTTGCTGGTCAGGTAGCCTAACTAAATTTCTGAACATCAAGTTCAGTAAGAGACCCTGTCTCAAAATATAGAGTGGCAAACAATTAAGGAAGGCATCCAACATCAACCTCTCTTTCTACATGCATTTTCAACACATATACACACATATGCATAAAGACAGAGACAGAGGGAGGGAGGAAGGGAGGGAGGGGGAGGGGGAAAGAGGGGAAGGAAAGGGAGAGGGGGAAGGGGGAGAGAGAGGGGGAGAAGAAGGGGAGAGGAAAGAAGAGGGAAAGGTTGAGGAAGCGGGGAAGAGACAGGAGAGGGAGAGGAAGAACAATTGAAAGATGGAAGAAAACAGTAAAACCCCTTAGCTTTGATGGGGTAAAAACCTCTCCGGTGGTTAATTACTTAAGTGAATGCACACTACAAACACATGTCAAGAGTAGGTGAAACAAATGCATTCACACCAAACCCAAGCAAACAAGGAGAAAGAACAGGAAGGCACAAAGAGGTAGCTCTAGCTAAAGTATTAGCCATACAGAAAAAAACTACAACGACACGCAGCCAGCCATAAACCATCCAATCAGTGTCAGCTTAGGTGTGCTGCACACCACTGCTCCGTCTGCCCTGCTCTTGGTCCTCTCTGAAGCCCTGAGCCCTCCCAGTGGAGAATCATTACAGTCAAAACCTCAGGGACTTCGGCTCCACTGCACTCGTCCACATACATGCTATTGAGCATAACGGTCTGAACCAAGTACTGGAGGGTAATACAGGTACACCCGTTCTTTGACTTCTAGTCCTGTGCTGTGTCTCTCCAGGGTGATTCCTCAGAATGACTTACAGCACAACCCACCTCACAAAGCACTGAGAAATGCAGGTGCCTGGCTCTCACACCAAATTTATCAAATGGGATCCCCTCGGGGAGGAACTTAGGGATAGGCTTCTTCAACAAGTTCCCCTGGTTTGAAGGAATCTCTGGCCACCAGCTATGATACACTCAGGTGAGACTCAAAAGGGGACATTTTTAAACAGATCTCACCCTCTAGACTTTGAATCTCTATCCTTTGTAGCTCCTTCCTTCAGCCTCAAATATTCCAGCCACATCATAGTATCACCTCCAGGCCTCAAACCCCTGCTCCTGCCACTCTACATGAAGCCAGTTCCAAGTCTATGACATAGGATAGAAACACATTTGTGTGACCGCACCAACCTAACACGGGATATAAACCAGGAGGATATTTTAGAAAATATACTCTTGCTAAGGAGGTTGAGCAGCCAATGAGCCGTAGAAAAATGAAAGATGTAGAGACAGAGAGAGGGAACTATGGGTAGAGATACCATCTTGTAGACCCAAGGCTGTTCTGCTCAGTTTGGGACATACGACTAGCGTGTCTGTGACTCTGACAGCCCTGTAGATCGAATGACCTGACTGGATTTGACTGGGGCAGTCATGCTTCTTGCCACCACCAGGCTTTGGATTTATTAATCTGCCTCAAGTATCATGAGACTAAGAGAGGTGATCTCCGCAATATGCCTAGGGCTCCCCTGCCACTAAAGAAGATATCTTTCATTTCAAAATGCAAGGGAAGGCTGCATGTATTTCTTCTGAATTCAAAGGCAGGGCCCATCCAAACGATGCAACGAGGTAAATATTTAGATGTGATTGCCGTAACAGGAAACACTCCCCGCTTCTGAAATTGACCTGTCGCTTTCATCACCAGCCACATGGAAATTGTCCTCCCTTATTACCAGATCATAACTCGGAGCATGTGCCTGGGTTCTGAGCCCGCCCTATGTTGCTGAGCACTTACTGGGAAACAGAAGCAGATGTTCACTGCAAAGGGCCTGGATGTATTCTTTGGTGTGGTGGTTAGCCTATTTGGCCTATACTCTGAATGGCAGTTTCCTATTTGCAACTTAAGCCAACCAAGACGGTGAAAATAACGAGTAACACACAGAATAAAGTGTGGCGAGAGGCCAGTTTGGGAGTGGCAACCTTCAGCTGGAGAGTCTGTTGGGTGATTCAGTTACCCACAGCTGGGTCGATACTCAGCATTATTTTCTACAAGGCTCTGAGGATCAGAAAGACTCTCCTAAGGAAGGTGCGTTGTGCAGCTGGGGAGACAGCTGCAGTAGAGTGCTTCCCAGGCAAGCATCAGGACCAGTGTTTAGAATCCCAGAGCCCACCCATTGCAGAAGTGAGTGGAGTGGCTAAATCCTAGCACCAGAAAGGTGGAAAGACTGCCTAGCTGAATCAGTTGGCTCCAGGTCAGTGAAAGATTCAGTGTTGACCTCTGACCACCCTTATGCACATGCACACAGATACACACACACACACACACACACACACACACACACACACACACAGGCATTGAAAGCATTTTCCTGGACTTTGTCAACATCGAATGTAGAGCTGTGCACACAGTAAACGTTCAGTGAATGCTTGCTCAGTGAGACAGGCAAGTGGACTAAAATGGGACTGTAACTGGATTCCCTGCCTCAGACCATGCCATAGCCCATGCAGAACCGCCACACCACCAAAGTTTGCTCTTGAACTTCAGCCCAATTGTGTTGCTCTTTTGCTTAGCAGTGGACCCTGGGTTCCCAAGTTCTAAAGGATGAAAGCCAAATTCACTCCTAGTCTATTCCTTTTAAAATCATGCCTTGTCAGGTGGTGGTGGTGCACACCTTTAATCCCAGAACTCAGGAGGCAGAGAGGTAAATGGATCTCTCAAGTTCAAGGCCAGCCTGATTGACAGAGTGAGTTTCAGGACAGCCAAGGCTATATGGAGAACTGTCTCAAACAACAACCATCTGGCCTCAGCCTTCCTTTCCAGCTCAACACTTATCACTCCCTCCAACCAACATGAAGGAAGGAGGACACACTCCTTCTTTCTCTGGCCTTTACTGTCCTCTCAGCTCAATGGCATTCTCTCCTCCCCTCTGTCTGAGAACAGACGTTTTTCCATCCAAGCCAAATGGTCCTCTCCCATTTTCCAGAGCTGTTATGCACAGCATTTTCCAAAGCACTTAACTCCTGGCACTAATTATCTTTGGTGCAATTATCTTCTCAGCAACACCACAAGCTCCTTGGGGCAAATTATGATTTATTTTATCTTTGTATTCCACACATTCTCATCTCAGCCACAATCTGTCATCTGGTGGGCCCTAGGAAAATGCTGAGTGAGTGAATGGATGGGCAGGCAGATGGGCCAGAGGGATGAGAGGATATCTGGGTGGGTAGACAGATGAGTGTGTGTGTACAGATGGACAGGTGGATGGGTGTATAGAAGGTTGGGTGGATGGTTGACAACTTTACCAAGTGTGCCTATCTGTGAAATGTCAAATACCTCATCTCTCTGCTCAGTCACTTGGCTGGGGATCCATGATGCCTCTACTATTCCCCTTGCTCCATTTGCCTGAAGAGTAGAAACTGACTGTCCAAATGTTTTCCAAAGCAAGTCATTCAGATTCTGACCCTTAGCTATGCTCTCTGCGTGAAACTTTCCCTCCTCTTGACCTTGGGACACCACACTGTCCTGGTTCTTCTCCTAAACTTCTAGTCACCCTTTTTCTGGCGTCTCTCCATTCTCTCCCATGTCAAGACATTCTTAATAATCTACTCACCTTGTCCAAAGCAGAGGAAATGCTGCTGTGGTATTAGCAATAGACTTTGCGGTGATGTCTTGCAGGTAAATGAGTGGTCTCAAACTCCCCTCTTCCTCCACTTGGACACAAACCCCAGCCAGTTCTATTCAGAAATATTGTGAGATGCTGCATCTCCCCATCCTCCTAGCCTATAGCTTAGTTAGGTTCTACTTCCATTTGCTTGGACTTGCCCCCAAGTATCCTGAACTCTGTCTCTACTTTAAGAATTATTTTTGCAAATCACAGCATCCAAACCCCATGTGGACTGGCCTCTCTGAGCACTCCCTGCATCTGGAACTGAATCCAATTACCCAAAGTCCTCACTCCTTGACCTCCAGTTAGCCCTGCAGCCTTTCCCACCAGCACATCCTATTCCTAATATGTCACTCAACCACAGCAAGCCTTAAACAACCATGTCTCCTGCCTTGAAAGCCTTTCCTCCCCAAATCTTACCTCGCCTGACAAATGTCTGCTCATTTTCAAGATCTGCCAAATTCGGAGTTTCATACCCACCTTGCAGAACACCCTAGCTCCCCATGTGAGGAGAGTGGCTCTCTCCTTTAGGCACCCACAGTATTTTGAACATACATCACTGTATTCTAATATAATTTCCATTTTTATGTATCACACCACAGGTTATTAGCCAAAAACAGCTGTCAATTTCTTAGGTTTATTGCTCTGACTCAACTGGAAACAATTTTCAGATGGAATAAATACTGATCTTAAAACAAATAAAAATTCAAGTGAATAATAATTTGTGTGTGGGATGCAAATTAATGATGTGCTTGTAGAGGTCAGAGGTTAACTTTGGTTGTCAGTTCTTACGTACCTTCCATCTTCTTGGAGACAGAGTCTCATTGGCCTAGAACTTGGACACACAGTCCAGGTAGGGGGCCCACAAGATTCTCGAGGTCCACCTCTCTCTTCCTCCTCTCTTTTCATCTGTGGAATCACAGGTTTGTACCATCATACTTGCCTTTTTACATGGGTTTTGAGGATCCAAACTCAGGTCTTTATGCTTGCAAGCTATGAAGGTATTTACCAACTAAGCCATCTCCCCAGCTCCAATCTACTAACGCAGCAGATAAATAATAAAACTATAAAGATACAATTGGATATGACCACAGGTGCTCTTAGATTATTCTGAGTTTGAGCATGACAGACCAGCATTTAATTATTATTTTTTCCTTTAGAAAATGAACACCTTTTGAAGCACTGGTCCATTACTGTAGAGGACCAATCTACAAGGTTAATCAATGATTACACACTGCTTAGTGAAGGACTATCAATACCACTCCCACCATATTGCTAGCGAGTGATTGTGAGCCAGCAGAAGATGTGACCTGAGCACAACAGCTGGAAGGGAACAGCCATGTCCTCTAAGGGCAAGGTCTTCAGGGCCTGGTACCCAGCTGTGAGGATCAACACGCCTTCAATGCTTTCTCACACACAGCGAGATATTCAGAATATACCAAATCCTCACTCAGGTTACTCAAAGGATTGTATCTTCAAGTTATCACTGAACTAAAAATCATAAACTTAAAAAAAAGGGGGGGTATTTAGCAAAAGTCCTGGCTGATTAAATAGAACCATTCAGCAGCCATCCCCAAAAGAAATATGATAATTTGGGGTATCAAAGACTTTTCTGATTGTATTATTTCCAAAATTCAGTTGAATTGCTGTGAGACGACTCTGATCACATCTAGCAAACCATCAACATCTCCTTTCAAGTGCTCAAATAATACTTCTGTGATCCTTTTACTTTTTTATTTATTTTTTACATTTTTATTATATTTATTTATTCATTTTCTGTAGGGAGGTATGAGTGCACATGCCAGGGTGTGTGTGTGTGGAAATCAGAAGACAACCTGTGGACACTTGTTCTCCTGCCACACAGGTCTGGGGGCTCAAACTTAGGTGAGGTTTGTTGGTGAGTGTCTTTACCCACAGAGCCATCTAGCAGATCACACTCATTGATTCTTGAAGAAAGTGTTGACAATGTGCCAAATACTTAACTTCAGTTAGTCCTCAGCACTGCCCTTCCTATCACTGGGATATTAATCTAACTATCATCCTTCATAGGGGTCTCTTGAGTAGTGAGGGCCAAACTAGCCAAAATAGTGTGAGTACATGTGAGGGAACACACACATACACAGAATCACATGCACATGCCCACCACACATACATACTAACATATACACTGCATATGAACTCATACACATATAGTCACACATATAAAACAGTCTCACATAGTCACAAACCCATGCTCATATATATATGCACTCATATACACACATTAATATAATGCTCTCACACACATACACAGACAAGAGTCACAAACACACAATTATATAGAGTCACAAATGCCCAATCAGAGAAAAATCACACACATACATGAGTCATACACACATATACATAAGGGGAAACACAATCACACCTGCATAACCACAGAGTCTCACATACAGAATCACACTATAGAGTCCTACACACAGCCTCTCTCTCTCTCTCTCTCTCTCACACACACACACACACACACACACACACACAATCACACTACCATGTTACTTTCTTCTCTTGGTGTTTCAGAGCCTGAAATGTTATTATTTGCTTGCCTGTTTATTATCTGATCCACCTACATAGGGACTTTTTATATCATGGCCCCAGCTACTATATTTCAAAGCCTGGCACAAAGTTGGTGGTTGTGCAATGACTGTACTCTGCCAGGTAAGATGTTCCGTTATTAGAGGAGAAGCTGCTGAAAACCCCCAAAGTCAGGCTGCTAGGAACAGCACAGGTAGAATTCAGACTCCAATTTACCAGCTCCAGCAGCCAAGAGCTGCCCTTGGCCTGGAATGCTCAATCTCGGGTGCTATCGGTGAGCCAAAGGGCCTAGATGTCCCTTCCTAAACTCCCATTGTTTTCCCTAAACATTCACAAAAGGGCTGACATTCCCCCAGTTAATTACGTTTTATGTTAATCTAAGTAATGATTTTTTTTGACAATTTAAATGTCATATTTTGAATGTCACATTTCTGATGACTGTCTAAATAGAACACACAGGCCATGTGTGTGCACATTTGCAAACATGTGCCCATGCCGTGGGCATTCAGATGGAAGCATTTGAAAAGCCCTTCAAAGTCCTGGGCAGGACCCCAAAGTGCTAATATTGAAATGTGTAAGCAAACAGAGATGTCGCCAAACAGATGACCTCCCTAGACAGGATCTCAAGGTCATATAGGGGGCACTGCAGGCAGAAAGAGAAGAGCCTTTTAGTAAGGGTAACACATTTAGGGAGTATTTAACTCAGTGGTAGTTTGCCTGTTTAGCATACAAGAGCCGCTCAGTTTGATCTCCAGTACCACACACACAAAGAAAATAAAGGGTTGGCTAGAAGGATAGCGTCTCCCGAGAGCAGTGCAACGCAGGGCAGAGTTGTCTTTCTGGGACAGCTTAGGTATGGTCTTACCTAAAAGAAAATCTCTGGAAATTATTTCTACCTCAAACATTCTGTGCAGGCAAATTAGGAGTTCCCGTCACTGCTTCTGGAATGAGCAAAGGAACCTCTCTTAACAGTCTCTGGCTGATCGGAGACTACTGGCTCCAGATATCCATGGGAAAGGGAGCCCTGCCCTTACGACTTGCTGAAGCACAACCCACCCTCTAGCCAGGCTGATGGCACCAAGGAAGCACCTCTTTCCTATCTGCCTGGTTGGCATGAGTCATGTGTGTAGCAGAAACGAGCCCTGGACTCTTCACAGAACACACAGGCTTCCCCAAACATTTCAAGTTGCCCTGGCTATGAACCAAGAATCTTGCTTGGAGCCAACTGCTTACAGCCCATTAAAAAACCCTGTACAAATGCACACACTTCATCCATTAGACAGGGAGAAACAAGAACCACATCTTGGGATGGAGCTAGTCATTGTTGAAACTAGACCAGGGGCTGGGGTCACCGAGGAGGAAGCATCACTGTGTTAGAAACCACAGCTATTTCCAAAGTGCATAGTCAATGACATGGGAGACCAAAGGTGTCCTGGGAGGCAGTAATCAGGCAAACTGATTCTGCTGTGTGCCACATACCTCCAGGCTGGGGAAACGGGAGGCAGCTTGGGATTTCTAGCTGCTTGGAGTTTGAGGTTCAGTGTGTTTAACAAAATGTCTCCTATACTGCTATAGAAGCCAAAGACCCTAAAGGAGACTATACTACTACTACTGCTATTTTTCTAAGGCAATATAATTTCTAACCTTATTCTATATATATAGTGTCTGTAATCATACAGATAAATGTAGCTCTCACTTTTTATCAAAGAAGCTTAAAAAAAATATATGGAGACAATCACAGAGATCTACAATTGGTAGAGAAAATGCAGAGAAAACTGACTGTGAGGAGCCTAGACCTCAGCTGACACATCTACAACGGCACCTTCCACCCAGGGCTCATGGAAAGTCACAAAAGAGGAGTCATAGAGAATGTAAGATACAGAGGACTAGGATACCTGCTGGTAGGCGGTATCTTCTAAACATGATGGGAAGATGGGACCATGAAATCTCTACAATATAGTTGCCTAAGTAATATCTACATGATGATAATACCAGTTGACATGCCAGCATGGATAGCGGAAAAGTCCCTATCCCAAGATGGAAAACTGTAGACAATGAATGGCTACTGAGGTGGGGAGAATCAGTTTTCTCTAGGGCTCTCTGATGGGTTATCCAATCCCAAATGGTTAGCTCTAAACATGTGTGCTTCTGAACCACACTAGACTCAGTACGTGTGTGTGTGTGTGTGTGTGTGTGTGTGTGTGTGTGTGTGAAAATTCAGTATTCTTGTATGGAATTCTCAGTTTAAGTAATGAAGAAGAAGAAGAAGAAGAAGAAGAAGAAGAAGAAGAAGAAGAAGAAGAAGAAGAAGAAGAAGAACAACAACAACAACAACAACAACAACAACAACAACAACAACGCATTCTTCCCACCCTGAGCCTGCAAATTCAACATCACCCTTGTTTAGAAGCTGCTGCACAGGCTAGCTGGAGTCACAGATGCTGGAAGGACCAACTGAGTAGAGGTTGTAAGCATCATGTAAGTCTCTACTCACTGCGCCTGCCTTCTACCTCACGGAACGCATTCTCTAGTTCCTCCTCCCATTCTTCCCTCCCCCTTCTTTCTCTTCTTTCTCTCCAGCCCCATGTTGGTCACAACTTTGAGCTTAAAGAAGGCCCTGTGGAGGCCTAAAGTCCAAGCTCTATGGCACTCTTGAACTTAAACAGGATGCCAGATAAAGTATTTGCTGAAATCTGATTCCCCAGATGAGACTTCCTTCCTACTGTAACTTGGATATAATAAGGATGATTAAAAACAAGCAGCCACCATCACATGGTTCTGGTCATAAAGAGATTCCAGTGGGAAGCCACTGTGGGGCCCGGATGCAGCAGCTGCTTCGAGGGCTGCACACAGCTACACTGGAGTTCGCCACCCACAGGGCACTGCAGCTACAGTGGCCTTTGGTGGTGGTCCTGGTGGGCAAAGTAGCAATGTTTCTGTTTCCTGCTCCCACCCACAGTGGCTCCAACTTTGTACTTTTAAATAAAACAATGGATTTTTATAACAATGCCAATATGTTTTACCAAAATCTACCTTGTGTCTATTAGAAATATTTGACTAAAATTCTTAAGAGGAAACAAATAACTCTGTGATACATGTGTAAAATCTTTTCCTTTTTAAAAATATTTGTAAGATATCATATATGAGTACTATGTTTATAACATTCCCATCCCTCCTCCCTCCAACCCCTTCCAACCTCCAGCTCCCTCTCAGACTCATGACCTCTTTTTCCTTAATTATTATTATATATAAATTATTATATATTTTTATTGTTTTATACATGTATTTATGTGAATAAATATATAAGTACAACTTGTGATACTTATTTATTATATGTATGTTTTAAGGAATGTTTTCAGCTAATTGAGAGGTGGGCTCATCCCTGGAGAGGACCAGTTCTCTCTCAGCGGTCACTAACCCTCCTCTCCCCCCTCCATATTGGCATGTCAACTAGTATTGTCATTGTATAGACATTGTTGAGATTCCACGGGTGCAGCTCCCTCGACTGAATACACCATCTTGAGGAGGAAAGGGTAAACCATAAAAGACCAGGCAGTAAAGATCCAAAAAGAAAAGGCTGTGAGAGCATGGCTGTGTGGGAGTTCACATGTAAGGAGGCCTACTTACATCCTGGCATCTGCCACTAATGTATCTTGGCACCAGCACAAAGGACTGGGGTAGACTACTTGCTTCTTGATCCATCACTGGTGAACACTGGTTGGTGTGAGCTGCTTTTTAACAAAGTGACTAATACAATCATATGACAAGGTCTCCTGGTGACTCTTTATGTTAGAAGGGAATCTTTATGTTAGGTGATCAAACTTGATACTACTTAAGTCGCATTGTAAAGATACTCAAATGAGTTTTGCCAACTGAAGTTTTAACAAAAAAGCTTCGCTCTGATTTATGAAATATTGAACAGAGTCCTGTAATGTCTGAGCCTTATGTGAAGTTTTATTCAAAGGGGCAAGTCATCTTACTAAGAGGTGTCACCTGTGTGTCACCTGTGTGCTTTCCCATGGTGTGGAGAAAGAGTGCACAGCCCTGCCAGTAGTAGCATAGTCTGGTTTCTAAATCTGGGGAAGGAAGATGAAAAGGAACTCTGTTAGAACATCTGGGCATATTGTACACGCTGTAGCTCTGATTCCAGAATGACCCAGCATAGAGAGTTGTTATTATATTCATTCTGTCGAGGAGAAAGTAGGCTCAGAGGAGAATCTTCTGGCAATCAGCAGCAAAACACATCCCAGGGCCAGTCATCCACTTGCCCCACAAGCACAGGAATCTGAGTTCAGTCCTCAGCCCTTGCATAAACAACAGGGTATAAAAAGGAGCCTGNATTTCTCAACCTAGCACTGGGGAGTTGGCGCCAGGCAGATCTCTGGGGCTGACTTGTCATCCAATTTTGCCTAATTGGCAAGTCCCAGGCCAAGAAGAGTCCCTGCTCTAAAATGAAATACAAGACAGGTGGGTTGATCTGTCCAACACACACACACACACACACACACACACACACACACACACACACACACACACCACCCTAGGTTTTAATATGTCTTTCTGAGGCTTTCCAAAGCAGAACACCTGGGAGCACCTTCACACACAGCTGCATGGTGAGTGACTGAGCCCACCCGAGTTCATACAGGACACTAAGCTCGACTCTGATCACCTACCAAAGCTGCTCTTCTATTTGTCTCCCACCTTACTGCTCCTCTTGCCGCTCCTCCATCCCTCTCAGGACTTCCTCCAGACATCCCTGCTTTAACATGCTTTCTGTTTCCCATAGTCCTGCTGCCGCATGCCCACAGCTTGTTCAGAACATAAACAAGAGGCTGATGGGTAGCAACTACTTAGCAATTTTGACACCTTCTTGTCCCATTTCTGAAACTCATCTCCATGTCTTTTACTCCTGACACCCGCCTCCCGAGCCCCTCCTTGTGAATGCTGGTGTCCAGTGGTAGCACCGAGGTTCTCCTGATATCCAGAGCTCACACACAGAGGCTTGGCTTATCTCTGCCTTCCTCCTTTCTCCTTAAACCAGACAACCTGTTCATCAAGTCTTCTTGGCTTCAGTTTCATTATAACTCTCTTAGCTTGGGTCTCAGAATTCATAGTGAAAAGTCCCTCCTACTGCAGCCTGAGTCCAAATACTGCTTCTGCCTCCTATGACTCTGACTCCATGAAGGCTATTTGGCAGAATAAGCCTTTCTTGTGTTACTGGCTATGTGTGCTTATCTTGTGAAGTTATTAAATATGAAAGATACCACACATACATAACATTCAGCTTACAGGACTCAATAATTGATGACTATTAGAAGTATTTGTATTCATCCATTTTTCATTGCTGGGACAAAGTGTGTAGAAAATTAACTGAAAGGAAGACAACTTCAGGCCCATAGCTTCAGAGACTCCAGGAATGGCCACTTGACGCCATGTCTCTGCCATGAGAGGCCTGAGAGGAAGTGAATGGTGGACTCAGGCTGTATAGGCAAGGTAGCCAGAATGTGCAGTGAAGGCAAGGAACCACCAACAAGGTATACGCTTGAAGGACATGCCTCCAGTGGTGGCCTCCACCCTCCTGCTGAGCCCTACCTCCCAGTGTCTACCACCTCTAAATAATGTCATTCCAGTACAACTCTGTCAGTGGATTAAGACAGAGCCTTCGCCATCTGATTCCTCCCAGAAGCTCTGCCTCTGGCCTGCATTGGCTGCTGGGCCTCCACTCAAGACTGTAAGGATGATTTCCCATCCAGACCAAAGCAGTGCCGTTACTGTCGTCAGAAGTGCTCCCCCTACTCCACACAGTCTCCACCCAGTCACCCTCTGCAAGACCCCACACTCCACCCTTTAGCGCCTTCACCTCAACACATGGAGTTCCAGGGCTATCCTATACCCAGACAGATAAAGAGTCTGGCAAGCCTAGCCTGCTATCTATGATCTCCCCAGTCCAGACTCAACCTGCCTTTTTACACTTGATCTTAACTAAACCAAACCAAACCAAACAAGCAAACAAAAAACAATAAGCAAGCTTTGGGGTTTTTTTCTTTTTAGGACTTTTTAAAGGACTGGCTAGAGCCTAACCCACCTCCTTGCCACCTACCACCTACAACCCACAAGCACAAATTCCTTCTGAACATCCTACATGGATGGGTCCAAGTAGCAGTGTTAGAAAGCCTCATTTATTCCATCTTCCCACTGGGTCCCTGGTGTAACTCAGATCTCCATCAGTGTAATGAAATGGCCAAGGTAACTGACTAACTGGATACAAAAATGTTCACTTCATCTCAGAGTTCTAGAAGTGTCTGTCTAAGATCTGGTGGACCTAGTGCTTTGGGCTGCTGGGTTCACCATTCCTAGCGCCTCCTTCACTTTCCAATATGCCAAGCCACTCTCACCTTTTGTAAAAACTATTTTTATTGGTGTGTGTATGTGTGTGTGTTTGTATGTGCACACACAGCACACAAGTGCACATGTGTAAACTAAATACTGTGTTGAATATGTTCCCCAGTCACTCTTCATCGTATTTCTTGAGACAGGGTCTCTCAATGTACTGGGACTCACTGACTAGGATTTGGGTAGATTGGCTGACCAGCAAGCCCCAGGATCCTTACACAGCTCCCCACACCATACAGTGCTGGGAGATTGACTTCAGACCCTCATGCTAGCACAGCAAACACTTACTGACTGAGACATTTGACAATTCCCCAGACCTAACACACAGATCTCTGAAGAACACCTATCCAAACCATAGCACTGGTGTAATCAATCAACAAGGCAAATGTCCTTCCTGCCTGCCTCCACCTATTAGACACTTCCACACCCCAAAGGCTGCCCTGGACTAAATTCAATACTGCTTGCTTTTTTATCTTTGGTGAAAGAAAGCTGTATCTACACAGGCACCCTATAGATACCACTGTGTCTTAGTCTGAATACTGTCAGGTCCATCCACAAGTAGTATTCTCTTCTTCCCTCTACAAAAATATACCTAGCATTTTCTGACTTAAAGGAAGGAATCCTAGAGAGTGTGTGGAAGGCTTAGCCTATATTAAGGAACATGACAGACATGTCCACCCTGGGATCTCATCTCCAGGCCATGTCATTCTGTCTGTCTGTCTGTCTGTCTGTCTGCTATCTATCGATCTATCTATCTATCTATCTATCTATTTTACATCCCTCACTGCCCCTACTCCCAGTCACCCCCTCCTACAACCCCCCCTTTCCCTTCTCCTCTGAGATGGTGGGGCCCCTCCTGAATATCACCCCACTCTGAAACATCAAATCTCTGTGAGGCTAGGTGCATCCTCTCCCACTGAGGCCAGACAAGACAGCCCAGCTAGAAGAATATATCCTATGGATAGGCAACAGCTTTTGGAATAGTCCCTGTTCAGTTTTTCGGGACCCACATGAAGACTAAGCTGCGCCTCTGCTACATATGTGTGGGGAGGTCTAGATCCAGCCTGTGTATACTCTTTGGTTGGTGGTTCAGGCTCTGAGAGCCCCAAGTATCCAGGTTAGTTGAGTCTACTGTCTTCCCGTGGAGTTCCTATCACCTTCAGCGGCCACAATCCTTCCCCCTACTCTTCCATAAAAGTACCCAAGCTCCATTCATTGTCTGGCTGTGGGTGTCTGCATCTGTCTTGAGTCAGCCGCTGGGTGGATCCTTTCAGAGGGGCTAGCATGGCTTGACTCCTGTCTGCATGTACAACAGAGTGTCATAGTTCCAGGGCTTGATGCTTGCCCATGGGATGCGTCTCCAGTTGAGCCAGTTCTGAGTTGGCCATTCCCTCAGTCTCTGCTCCTGATTCTTAGGCACTTCCTACAGCTCAGACTCTGAGTACAAGAGTCCATGGGATGATAATCACCCACAGCTTCCAGAGAAGCCACTGGATTGGACCCTGTAAAGCAAACACTGTATGCAGAAGTCCCTGAGAGACACTGCAGAAATGGTCTGGAAGCCAGAGGGTTATACAGTTCTTGCTTTAAGTATACGCATTTGTTCGGGAGCCTGGGCCAGCAATGGGAGTCTGAGTCTCAGTGCAGCCAGCCCTCAAATGATCCCCTGGTCTGGACCAGGTACTTAATAAGTACCATAAGCCAGGTCCATGCAGAGGACTGTGGGGTTTGTGAGAGTCTCTCCAGGCATGGCCATACTCTGAGCCACATCTTAGGTTCCATGAGAAGGAGAGACAAACAGGGACCAGATCCAGCAAGCCAACACAGCACAGAATAGGTGACTAGGGATATGGGAGCCTCACACTTCCTTAGCTTCTCCTGATGGGAGGATTCACCCTGAGCCAAAATGTGGAGGTAAGTGGCTATTTCTAGAGCTCTCTGCAGTGACCCCAGCACTGATGACTTGGGTCGCCAGATAGTTATTAATTCTGGTAGCCAACTAGACTATGCCAAATGTGGTGAGAAACGCTACCTAGGGTTTGCAGACTAGAGATGGGAGTAAGATATATATATTTTTAATTATCTACTAAAGAGAGACAAACAAACAGCCAGAACCCACACAGACAAGGCTTCAGCAAGCCCAGCAATTCTTCTCTCAAGTAACAAGATTCTATAGCACTGACCTAGAGCCCATCATCAGTGGAGGCAGGTAGACATCCTAAGTGTCATCCTAATTCAGTGAGTGTCCTGTTACCTTGTGCAGAGTTCAGTGTAAGGCTTATCACCCACCTCTACTTTTATTCTCAAGCACAGCAAGCAGCCTGACTAAGGCCCAGGCCAGGGGACCACTTGAGGGCTGGCTGCACTAGACTCAGACTCCTAGGGCTGGCCCAGGCTCCTGAGTGAATGTGGCAACTGCTGAGGGTCCCCAGGGTCCCACCCATCCCACTGGAAAGTCATTTATATTCCTGTGCAGTCAGTGCTAGGTTTGCAGCCAGGTTTGGCTCGGGAGGTCTCACTGCTCATTTCTCTCCTAAACCTCCCCGGTGTACCGCCAAGTCTCCATTTTTTTTTTCCTCAAACTTTAAAACCAGAAATGGATGAAGAAAAATGATTCCCAGGAAGGATGGAAAACTAATCTAGCAAGCGATTTCAGCTGTGCGAGAGCTGCTGGGGGATTGGGCACCTTAGCAGAACAGCCCCCAGGGGATGGGGCGGGGTCTCGCATCCCCACGTACGTCATCCTGCATACAGACGGATGCCACTGAGGAGATGAAATCAAAACGCTCTACTCTGATGTGAAGCATGCTTGGAGCTGCGGGACACAACTCAGTTGGTGACACACTTGCTGTCCTAGAGGGTTTATGGCCCAGCTAGGGACAAACACTGAAATACTTGAAAAAGAAAAGGGACAATGGATTCATATTATAGTGCACCACAGGGAATCAGAAAACATGCCATTGTGCTGCCAGGACTTAGGAAATCCAGAGCACATATAAGGGTCAAGAAGGCTAAGTGTGTTGCCTCTAGGTGCTGGATGTCACCAAGCATTTAGGCAAAAGGTAGAGGAGATAAAGAATGAGCCTATACATTGACTCCTCCATAGGGGGATGCAAGAAAATGAGATTGTATAAGTGGGCTAGGACAGGCCTGGAAAAGCTCATGTCCTTGGTCTTCATGTGCACCAGAGCCAGGGGAGCTGGGACAAGCAGTTGAGGACAGTGCCTATAATTAAGGACTCGGAGCTCAGAGTCAACTGGAATGACTGTACCACCGTTTATAATGTTCCCGACCACCTCCAATGTGTCTCCTCAGAGGCAAAATAGAGATGAGGAGGAGGAAGAAGAGGAGGAAGAAGAGGAGGAAGAGGATAAAGGGTTCTACAGATTCATACATAAGGATGGTGCGAGGCTACCATCATAAACATACGGTCCTTAGCATTGAGCCTGGAACATAAGAGGTGCTCAAGAGACATCTGTAGCCAGGGAGAGGAAACCCATACTATAAGCAAGATTCTTGAAAGAAATGTAGAGAAGGGATATGAGTCTTGAAAGAAATTCAGAGGAGGGATATGAGTTAAGGGCTGCTAGAAGGTTGTCACAGTGACCCAACAAGAAGGTAACAGAGGCCAAGACAAAGATGGCAGATGTAAGAGGAAGGTGGGAGGAGACATAGAGCAGACATTTCCATTGGCAAGAAAACGGCTCAACACAGCTCGGATCCCATACCTGGGAGATTAGAAGAGATATTCATGTTGAAATAAAAATAAGGAAGGTGGGTTGGGACTGTAATTCAGTGACAGAACCCTCACTTAGCATGTGTGAGGCCCTAGAGTCCAATCCCCAGTGACACACTAACTCAAACACACATTCATATACATGCACTCACACACTCACGTACACATACACTCACGTACTCTCACTCACACACAATATTCTCAAATGTACACACTCACAAACACATAATCTATACACATTTACACACACACACATACACATATACATACACTCACACACATGCTCACATATACTCACACACACACACACACACACACACATTCTATACACATCCACACACACACGCTCACATACACTCACACACACAATAGTAAAGAGATAGGGTCAATTTGGCAAACACAAAACCAAGTTCTGTTCTTAGCTGCTATGAAGGGATTGAAACTCACGAAGCAAAATCAGGCCAGCACCACAGATCCGGGGAAGGGATCCCTCCTGAGGAAGGATGGTGTGCTGAGGAGTGCTAACGGATACTGAAGAAAGCTTTCATGCCCAGGCAGGAGGCAGCAACAACACGAGGAAGGGAAACACAAGAAATATAAAGAGGGCAGGTCATTTCAGATATGCAGAGCTGAGTTCTATGTCCCAAGCTAAGTGCTGCCGAAGAGGGAACCAGTGACTCCCAAAAAGGATTGTTCTCGAACAGCATGAGAAGTATCCCTGAAAGAGAGTGGATCCGCACATCAGCAGGGTGGGATGCAGGCTCATCTCCCAGACTTGGGAAACTCCAGGAGGTTAGCTGTAGATAAAAGGCAGCTGCTACTGCTAGCATTCAGTGCTTTAGGCTCTGCTCCAAGATGGTGGCTTCCTTCTGACAGTTCTGAAACTGGCGGCTGCCATCTATTCTGGCCTCTTCCTCTCACGGGAGGCCTTTGAGGCAAAAGTAGGTAAGCGCGTGGCTTTTGGGTTCCCTTCTGCTCTGCCTGATGGGAAAAGATGCAGGGAGAGGTTGCTGAACAACAGGATCTTCAGCGGGGAGTATAAGGAGTTGGCAGTTGAGCAGCACGTGCCCTAGGCAGATGCCTGACCCATGTTCCCAGTCCTGTTTGTACCTTAGAATCATGTACAATATACTTCAGGCTGCCTAGCCACAACTCTACCTCCAGACACTGGCATCCAATGTACCTACAAATGACCCCACAGGTAGGTAAGTTGTCGTCATTGCCATTGTTGTCGTCGTCGTTGTTGTTGTTGTTGTTGCTTTATCCCCCTAAATGATTCTAACGCACAACCAAGACCAAGAACCTCCCAGTGAAGTTGTAGGATGAGTTTCACAGACATTTCAGAGCTTTGGTTTGAGATGGGCTCCTAGTCTGTCTAAATTCGGCAAACACAAAACCCAAACACTAGTGGGTGGTGTTGATGAGGGAAAGGGGAGCCACCCCCCCCCCCCGAGCCAGGGCACAGCTAAATAAGCACCAGGATCAACTGATGAGCGAGTGGTATCTATCCCATGTTGGGAGGGAGGGAGGGAGGGAGAGAGGGAGGGGTGGCTGGGCTCTGATTATGCTACTCCAGCTAGCATCTCTAATCCTATCATAGCCTCCACTAAGCAGCCTGAAGCCTGCTGAGCACTGGAGGCCCAGGAGCCCACCATCCAGCAGCTGCTGGCTTGGATAAGCGCCAGCATCCCCCAGGGAAGTAGCTCAGAATAGTCACAGCAGTCATCAGCACCACACTCCACAAAATGAGACTTTCAGATCCATTTCGGGGTACCGGGAGCTCTCGTCTCCAGGGAGAGATTCAACCTGCTACGCTTTTAAGAATGAGTATTCTCAGAGCCTTAAGACAAAAATCAAGAATCGGAGATGTCAAGCTCCACCAGAGCTCACCCAAACAGGAACTCTGAGCACAGAGTCCAGGCGCCTGCACCACTTAGCAGAGATCATCCAAGTGATACACGGGATCTGCCCAGCAGGCTGGGGAGCAAGGAGCTCACATTGCTCTGCCAGCAGCATTCCTAGGGACCCCTGCTTGATGACAACCACCCCAGAAATGGGCTCAACAAAACATACAACTGGTCCCTAGCCGCTCTCAAGCTTAGTTCTTCCTCTGTAAAAGAAGGGTGCTCTGACCCTAAGGACTGTACTGCTGCGAAGCCAGAAAATGACATGATCTCGCTTAGGGTGGGACCCTAGAGTTGGCATGGACTGACTTTACTAGAAAGTAATCAAGCATTGGGCAGGTTGGTGCACACTTGTAACCTCAGCGCTGAGCAGTCAGAAGCAACAACAGCACAGTGAGTTCCAGGCTGGCTTGGAACATGTAGTGGGACCCTGTCTCAGAAGCTAAATTAAATGCCCTAGAATCAAAGAGGGAAAGGAGAAAGGTCATAAGGAAAGGAGAGGGAGAAATAAGGGAAACAGAGGAAAGAGAGAGAGAAAGGGAAGAAAGGGAAGAAAGGGAAGAAAGAGAAGAAAGAGAGAAAGAGAGAGAGAAAGAAAGAAAGAAAGAAAGAAAGAAAGAAAGAAAGAAAGAAAGAAAGAAAAGAGAGAGAGAGAGAGAAAGGAGGGAAGGAGTAAAAGAGGGAAAGAGGAAAGAACTGAAAGAAAGGGAAAGGGAGGAGAGGAGAACAGGAAAGAGATAGAAGGAAGGAGGAAGAAGAGGGAGGATGGACAGAAAGAGAGAGAATAGAGAAAGGGAAAGGGAAGGAGGAAGCAACGAGGGAGGAGACAGGAAGCAGCAACATGGAGCTCTTGCACTGACCCAGACAGTTCAGCAGACATCACCCACCCAAATATAAGATGGTCACCCGCCCAAAGCACAGATAAACACCCGAAGAGTCTTTCCCTGATAGCCCCTGGAGAACCGCACATGTTCCGACTTCACCACAGGCTCCTGGAAATGACTTTTGAGTTTTATTTCCTTGTCAAAAATCTTGTTGAAATAATTGTCCCGACCCACGCTGAAGCAGCAGGCTCGTGTCGACTCTTGGCTGGAAGCTTCTGCTCAGCAGAAATCAAGAGACCAGAACATCCATTTGTCATGGGCAGCCGTGTGTAAAAATCTTTAATTGCCCTGGTTAATGGCATGGGACATGGGAGAGGGGCAGGCAGTGGGTACATAGTGGAGAATAGGCAGAGGTGCTAAGTCCTGCCTGCCATTGGCAGATGGCTGAGTGACCATCAAGGCAAGGATAGTGATCTTCCTTTTCTTTATTCTTTTCTTTGCTGTGGTGTGTGTGTGTGTGTATTGCAGATCAGGAGAGGGGTTTACACGCTCATGGTCATATGACTGAAGAAAGCAGAGGCTGTCTTCATGAATGTCTTCCCACCGTATGTACTAAGGCACGGGATCTCACTGAACCTGAAGCTCACTGATTCTAGCTGTTCTAGCTAGCCAGCTTCCATTGCCTCCAGAGAGCTGAGGCTGCAGGTGGCCATGGCCCTGCGTGGATTTCTCTTGGGCTCAAAGATCTGTGCTCCAGTCTTCACGCAGGAAGCAATTCAACCACTGAGTCATCTCTGCATTCCCAGAATCTTCCTTTCAACCTTTGCTTTCCCATGCCAGGAGCCCTACTGGTCTTTTTGGCTTTTAAGTCGAGTATGTGTCCCCCAGTGCCCTTCCATCCCCCAGGTCTGCCCTTCCCACCTCTCCAGCAGGCTCTTGGCTCTGGCTCCCGGGAGGAACTTTCTGAGGTGCTCAAGACCCTCCCTCTGTTCCCACCCTTCCCCCATGCTCCCACCCTCACCCCTTAGTTTGAGCCATCTCCAGCTTCTGAATGACTCTAGGTCTGCCTGGCTTTCCCCAGTCTATCCCAGGCCTGAAAAGCCCCTTCCCTGTCTAAACACTTATACCCCCAGCCTCGGGTCTTAACTCACTTTAAATTACTCATGACAAACTGTCTGCGCACCCCTTCTAACGCAGGAGCACTTGACATGCATAAACAGGGTAACTGTAATTCACCATCAAACTAGGTCCCTTTTAAGAGGAATGGGGGTGTTATTAATGATCACATCAGTCCCACAGGCATAAACCACAACTGCCCCAAATGTCTAGATGCCTTCCAATGGGTCTAACTCTCTAATGATAGCAAACCCTTTTAGCCCTTGGACCTTATGAACCATGAGTTAGTTGACAAAGGGGCAGGGAAAAAAAAAAGCTCTTGAAAGTTTAGGAAGGATCATCTGGCCTGCAGTGTGCAGGGTAAAGGATGGCCAGAATAACCGCAGCTCATGGCTCGGGGTTAGGAATAGAAATGAGCAAGCTACAGGCTGCTTTTATTTCATTCTCTATAGAGATGCAAATGTGAAAGCTGACGTAAGGTTGAAGCAAGCCTTGCATGAGAAACGCAGTTTGCATAGCTTAAAACAATTTAATATCTACCCATGGCCAGCTAAGCATCTGTCTCTAATTCCACGGCCACAGTCACTGTCTTTGGACGTACACATCTGGGAGAGACTAAACTGGTCCAGCGCTTGGCAAACTATAGCATCTGATCGCCAGGGCCCCTTCCATCCCAACATGCTGCTTTGCCAGGGCTGTCTTTAGCTCCAGGGGAAGGACAAAGGGCAGGTCAATCAGGTCCGATCACCCTGGTAGGGGGCACGTAATAGGCAGGTCCACAGTGAACAAGACACAAGGGGTAATTGGGGCTGCACAGGGAAGGCCACTCAACTCTCTCAGCTTTTGCCCTCTTCTCTGGAAAGGCTTCAGTGGAGGAGAAAGGGTGGAGGAAGGGAGCGCCTTGCCTATTAGCAAATATTTCAATACAGCCTTTGACCTTCCCTGTTGGATGCTTGGGATTAGCCTTTGCAAAGATCCCTTGCATGGGACAAGGGGCTCAATCAGGGATCCAGGCTTGGGTGCTTGCTCTCATCCCACCTGCTTTCCTTGCTGAGAAACAGCTCTGCCCCACTCGTAAAAAAGCATCCCCGCCTCTGGTTTGGTCTTGTCTGTACCACATGCGGCAAACTGATGTTACACAGAGGCCAAGATGAAATTCCAGGTACAATCACCACCCAACGACTTGGAAGGCAAAGGCAGAGGTCAATCAATTGCAAGCTTCAGGGATCGTGACTGTGCAGGTGTAGCTCACTTTAAGATGTTGTCATCTGCAAGTTCACACTCAAGAACTGGGCAACTGAGTTACAGAAATAAACCACAGAAATTACCTAGAAACTACAAAATGTTTAAGTCGGCTTAGGATTTGTATGGTAGGCTACAACCTAAGTTATCTGTGGGCCCTGGGTTGGACCTGTCTCTGCTTTTCCCTTGAAATTCAATGTCCCGTCTGCAATGCCTTGCAGTAACAGGTGCCCCACTTCAGGAGGACAGCCACATTCTTGCTTTCAGGGTGAACAAGATACAGAGAGCAGACACCATGGAGCAGAAGTGACTTGCCAAGCATCATATGAGATGCAGCTCTGGACACCGGGGAAATGAGCAGCCCTGTCAGCCCCAGCTTCCCCAGAGAAGCCCAGCTCTCATTTCCCCTAAGCTAAGAATCACATCCACAGAGTGACCCCCCTCCCAGTCATGGACAGCATCCCATAGTCAAGTGGCCCCACCACATGAGGACAAAGGAGAGGTGGGCAGCCAAAGTGACTTTTCCAAAAGAATAGGTCACATAATTTCCAGATCCTGCAAAGGTCAAGGGTCTTGGCTCCCACTGTCCCCTGGGCACACAGAGCCCATCTACTGGTTTCAAGTCTTCGTGCTTGCTGGTCCCTCATCCCTGAATCATTTCTTTCTTCCTCTAGATAATTCTTTATTTCATTCATTCATTCATTCACTCATTCATTCATTATTTTATTCATTCACTCTTTTATTCATTCACTCATTCATTATTTTATTCATTTACAGGAGTGCCACAGCACATACTCGAAGGACGAGAGGACAATTTTCAGGAGCTGGTTCTGTGGGTCCAGGAGGACAGAACCCAGACTGTCAAGACTCTCAGAGCCATCTTGCCAGCCCCCTTTCGTTGCACCTTGCATTTTTCAGACCCGTCCCCTTGAATCATTCCTATCTGACTTTTCAGATTCTTCTTCAAAGTTTCTTTGAGCCTGGACCTCCTCCCCTGGTACAGAGAATAGCAGCAGTCCCTGAGGACAAAAACTTAGGTAGTGGGCAGGGAGACCCATGCCCACGAGCACCCTCTGCTGTGATCCCAGTCTCTAGCCAGAGGGCCACCACTGGCTGCGAGGCCTTGTTCCTGCTGCCCTCACTAGGCCTTGCACTCGGAGCATGGTCACTAAGCCTCTTGCACTGTTCACACTGATCCACACATTCAGCAGGGGTTCTCAGCCCTGCTCCCGAGGGCCCCTGTGTCTACGTGATGTGTCTTCCCTGTGAGCAGCACAGGAGGCACATGGAGGGAAGGGCAGGGTGTTCTCCACGCTACTCAGAAGTAGGCTCAGAGACTGTGCAACTCATTTGTCCTCCGAGATTTTATGACATCCATTCTTTCTGAGCGCTTTCCACAGATGCTGGGTTTTAGTATCATTGTTGTTGGCTATTTTGTTTTTGTTTTTAAACCATAATGACAGCACAGAGCTGGCTGAGGTGGCTCAGTGGTTGACAACACTTGCTGTTCTTCCAGAGGACTGGAGTTTGGGTCTCAACACTCACGCTTGGGCAGCTTACAATTTCCTGAAACTTCAGCCAACTTCCAAAGGGCACCTATTCATGCATAGTAGACACTTACACAACCTATGTATATATATACATACCCATATACTACATGCTATCAAATGTTACCAAAGCTAATGGATACAATATAGAGTAGAAAATTAAAGTGGACCCATGTAGGTTCATTGAAAAGAAAGTAGGATAGGTCAAGGAAGAATCAGGTGACCCCCTGGGCTTACAGTTCAAATCAGCCATAAAGAAGAACAAAGTTATGCCATTTGCAGGAAAATGCATACAACGTTAGATGAACTGAGTTCAAGAAAGACAAATATCCATGTTTCCTCTAATTTGTAGGCCCTAGACCTTATTGATATACAAAGGCATATTTGTATTGATGATGTGAAAATAGAAGCCAAACTGTCTGCAGGTCAAAGGGGACCAAGATAAGAAGTGGGGTGAGCAAGGGGGTGTGCTGAGGTCTGGAGAGATATGCCCAAAGTACCCTGCACACTGCATGAAAATGGCCTTATGCAACTCCATGGGAGCTACAACAGCAAAGAGTTTCGACTCCAGGTTCCTGCTGCCTGATAGCAGGAGACTTCATGTCTTCGGGCTGAGGTTTCTTTGCCAATAACAAAGAAAAACATCTGTCTTAGACAGTGAAGAAAAGACACCAACATCCAACAGCCAGCACACTCTCAATCTGGGCCTGATGGTCCACTCTCAGCAAAGGGCAGAGGGCTGGACAAGGTTCATGGCTATATCATCTCACACAGCACACATCCCCACATGCATGGCCCTGGATCCCAGCTTTTCTTCCCAGTAATGATCAGAAGTAAATTCTTCAAGGTGTACATGCTGGGGTCTGTTTTCGAGAGTAGCTCTGATCGATGTCTTCGGAAGACCTATTTTTCTCTCTTTTTTTCCAGAGAAGCTGAAAACTTTACAAGAAGGAGGATCCCCCTTTTTAATTAATTAATTAATTACCTCCCCTCACTCCGCTGTGTCTTTTAGTGTGGATGTGTGTGCATGTATGCATATGTGTGTGAATGTTTGTATATGTGTATACGTGTGTATGTGTATGTAAATGTTATACAACATGGGTATGTGGAGGTCAAACTGCTGGGGGTCAGCTCTGTCCTTTCACCATGGAGGTCACAGGGATGGAACTCAGGTTACCAGGTTTAGCAACAAGCACACCTGAGCCATCTTTTTGGCTCTGAGAGGACACTTGAAAGATACCTTCCTATGAAAGAGACCTCACCACAACACCATAAATTACCATTTTTCCAAATATGTGCTTTAAGAGGCACATGTGACATGATTCTTCAAGCCCACACATACCCAGGGAGATGATAACGTGACATCAGCAGCCTCCCCAGGAGGCTGGGTCCCTAGCACTGTGTCTACAGAATTGACTATGCTTCAAATTGGTGGTTCTAATTTATATATGCATGTATTCCTCCCTGAAGGGGACATCTGAAAATGCCTATAGACACTTGGTTGTCACAAATGGAGGAATTACCAGCATCTAGCAGGTAGAGAACAGGGAGATCGCTACAAGTACTGACTCTGACAAGTGTCTGGCATGAGATCCTGACACTGCCAAAGCTGAGGTGCGCTAGTGCAGGTCTGGCAGGCATGCGCAGATGGAGCCATGCTGACATTAGAAGGGAAGCCTTGCTGGGGAGACATAGGGTCCAGGGGCCAAAGCACCTGCTGGGCTACTGTGAAGATTCCGTTTGGGTCCTGGGACTTGCATAATAAAGCCAGCTCCTATAGCACACATGTGATCACAGCACTCTAGATGGCCTGGTACCTGCACATGTGTGCGCATGTGATCACAATGAGGAAAAGTAACTAAAACATACCCAGCTTCTAAATCAAGCTGGCCCTTGTCAAAAGAGCAACTGGTACTAACATGTATACAGTATTTACTACAAGTCTAATGGTATTCTAAAGCCCTCCTTTTATGTGACCCACATAATTCTCAAAAACACCTGATAGATGCTCTTCCCATCCCCATTATACAGATGAAGAAACTGAGGCACAACACCTTGCTCAAGGTCCACAATTACTACGCACAATTGGAATATCAACCAAGCAGTCTGCTGAAGTCCAAGTTCTCAGAACAACTTGATACGAATAAAGAATTAATGGGAGGGGTAGACACAAGTGTAGGTTAAATATAGTATAAAGATAAAGACAGAAGAGGGTAAAATCAGGCACAATGCAGGGCTTCTCTTCACTGTCTTTAAACAGATGAGGGAAGCAGCATCCTTGGTAGACGAGGACGATAGCTGGCATGTGGAGATTCCACTAGCCAAAGTCCACCTTCGCCAAGATCCAAAGTCGGAAGTCAGAAAAGAGAGAGCACCAAAAGCACTGGGGACGGTGCTCCCCAACCTGTCCTGGGGACGGTGCTCCCCAGCCTGTCCTGGGGACGGTGCTCCCCAGCCTGTACTGGGGACGGTGCTCCCCAACCTGTCCTGGGGACGGTGCTCCCCAGCCTGTACTGGGGACGGTGCTCCCCAACCTGTACTGACTCTTCTTTTTTTTTTTTAATCTAAAGACTAAGATTTGTGACCCAGGTTAGAAGTTAGTCTGTCAGTCAAAACTTTGTTTTTACTGTAATCCAGCCTGGAAATATAACACAGCAGAGCACTAAGAAGCTATTTTAAAAACACCTTTTTACTGTTTGGGTTTTGTGCACATAAGTGTGGGAGGGAATGGAAATTTTGAGGGAAAAAAATTAGAGCCCATAAAATGCTCATTTTCTTAGAACCATTTATGGTCCCTAAACCACTTTGTTAGTATCAAAACACACAAAAATATCTCCTCTGTAAGACGTTTGTTTGGCTTGCTTGTGGCAAGATCACGTTTGAGATACGGGCATTAGAGGTTGTTGAGACAATAATAACACATCTATACTGTGTTTATTTTAAAATACTGTTAGAAATGGAACCACAGACTTCCAAAGGAAGGAATTTATACTCTTGGATTGTGTTTTTGTGAAACAGGCAAAATGTGAACCACTAATATAACAAGCCAGCATTGCTTTGTTTAGTTTTGTGTTTGCCTTTGAACTAGGTCACAACAAGCCACCAACAGAGAGTGTTCCGGGAACAAACATCGCTTTTACCATATACAGAGGGAGGCTCCCGATAGCCATAGCTTACTTTTTGATGCCCCTTCCTGGTGGCCTTTAGCACTTCTACAAACAGACTCAGTGACCTGAGCTTTGGGGGGCAGGCAGGGGTCACACATTTTTCCAATAAATAAATAAATAAATAAATAAATAACCCTCCCTCTCTTTATTTCTGTTGCTACAGTTTGACTTGGAGTTTACTTTTGTTTAACATTATTACAGCCACTCCAGCTTTCTCATGCTGCATATGGCTTTTTTTTTCTGCACGTGTACATCTGTGTGCATGTTCCTATGTGTGATAGTACAAACGTGTATAGAGGCATGACTGCATGCATATCTGTGTGTATGTGAGGCCAGTGGGCAGCCTCAGGTGACCTCATCAAGAACACCATCCACCTCCTCAGAGACAGCATCTCTTACTGGCCCAGAGTTCACTAATTAGGTTAGACTAGCAGACCAGCAAGGTCCTCCCCTCTCTGCCTCCCCACATCTAGAACTACAAGCCCACACTAAAACACTCTGCATTTTAACTTGGTTCCCGATAGTCCAACATGTGCTTACAAGGTCAAATGATAAAATGATGAAACCAACTCCCACACCCTTTGGTTTGGTTTGGTTCAAAACAGGATCTAGCTACATTGCTGGAGCTGGCTTCCAACTCCTGAGCTCAAACAGTCCTCCTGCCTCAGTTTACCAAGTAGGCACCACTCTGTCTGCTCTCCTGAACTGGAACTTTCCCACAAAGAACAACTCCTGTACAAAACAGAGATAGGGGCAAATGTTGTCAACGTGAGTCTCAGGGCAAGCTTGACTCTGTTCCAGTCTTCTCAGTTAACACTAGCATGGCCAGGACAAACACCAGGAACACAGGCAGACCCTGGAGGAGTCCACAGATGGAGGGATAGAAAACTAACTCACATGAATTTGGATAAGCCTGAAAAGTGCACAGGGCCCAATGGCAGGACAGGTAGGCTGTTAGGAGTCCAATCTAAAATATTCCCCAACAGGCCTAGTTCTAAATTGAATCTTTAGCATGGGGCATTATTGTGAAGGCTGTGGACCCTTTAGGAGCTGGCTAGAGTGGTGGGCATAGGTCACTAGGGGTGAGTCTTTAAAGACATCAGCTCTTGGTTCCTGTCTTGTGTCATCCACCCTGCCATGCCTCCCTCGCCATGATGGGCTGAAGTCAATGTTGGTGACTTCTGTCCTTATGGCAATGAGAAAAGTGTCTAATTATTGACCCTGTCGTAGTCAGGGAGTCAAGGAACACTAGTGATGCTGGGTCTACTCTGCTCCACCTTCTACAGCCTCCCTATAAATAATGAGCAAGCTCTCAAATAATACCCATGGAGATCCGAGGGGCCCATGGGCTCCCCATGAGGAATCAAGTCAGTGCCAGGCCTGCCCTGGGATTCCCGAACTAAAGGCCTGAAGATGGCCTCCTCTGTCTGCCACAAAGTGTCACAACACCAAGTCCTACACTCACTGCTGTGCTGTGAGTAGAGGCAAAACTGATTTGTTTTTCCTTCAACTGGATTTGAATCCAAGAGTTCATCATAGCAAAAATTAGTGAGTGCTGGACCCCTCTCCTTAATAAGGCCTTGGAGACTATGACTTCCCTCAAACTTTTCAGAAGTGGCTGGCCATTTTCACGACATTAGACACAGAATGCTTGACAAAGAGCAGCTGGAGAGGACCTAGTGGCTGCTTCAGAATCCACTTCTAACTCTGCATGGCTCTGTAGCTGGATACTTGCCCGTTAAGAGCACACCTTGTGCTTTGAAAAGTATCGCTGTCTCTTGGTCACTCCCAAAGGACAATCCAACGCCTCTCCAGGGACTTTGTCATATCAGCACTGGCATTAGATTTGACAGATTGGCTTTCTGCTTTTTCTCCACTGAGTAGAGTGTGTGTGTGTGTGTGTGTGTGTGGTGACTGTGTGGTATGCACATGTATGTGTGTGCACAGAAGTCAATGGACAACCCTAAGTTCTAGTCCTGAGGCACCATCTAATTTTAAGACCAGGTCTATATTAATCGGGTCTCTAAAGGAACACAGTCAATAAGATGAGTCCATGCTGAAAGAGAATTTGTTAGACTGGCTTATAGGATACTTGGCTCACAACGGAGAGGCCAAGAGTCTGTTAGTTGCTCAGCTGGTGCCCAAGGCTTGGAGGCTTCCTGTAGGGTCATTGACCTTTAGTTCATGTTAGAAGCCTGGCAGAGCTGGTTCTAATGTCATCAAAGCAATGAGCAATGGCACCACGAGGACAGAAAACTCACCAAAGAGAATGTTAGCCAAGTGAGACAAAGATGCCCTTCCTCCCTGTCTCCTTATCTGGACCACCATTAGAAGTTGCCACCCACACTTAAACAGAGAGTCTCCCCACATCTATTAAGGCAATCAGGACAGTCCCATCCAGATATGCCCACAAGCTCACCTGATGAAAACAAGTCCCTGAAAGGGCTCTCCCTATGTGATTCTAGTTGTACCAAGTTGACGATTAGGCTAACCACCACAGTCTCTCATCAGCTAGGTTAGCCACCAAACTTCTAGGGCTCCACACATCCATCCCATCACTGATAGAATTACAGGCTCATGCCACAGGTGCCCAGCTTTTTAATGAACTCTGATGACCCAAACTCAAGTCCTCATGCTTGTAAGACAAAGGTTTTACTGGCACTGACATGTCCCTGGCCCCTTCACTGGCCTTTTGAATTGAGGGTTAGTATGCATAAAGCCATAAGGTCTGTTCATTGTAAATATACAGAGCTTTAGCCTTCCAAAACCCAAATAGCCTCTAACTGTGCCAAGGGTTAGAATGTTTCTAATACCCTGGAATGTTCCCTATGTCGTTACCAGTCACTGGCCCTCCCACACCCCACTGATACCTAAGGTTCTGATGTTAAAGGCTCGTGTAATATTACCACATGATCATTTATGATTACCTTTTTATTTTTAAACTAAATATAAATGGAATCACACTGCAAGACCCTTTGAATGCAGATTCTTATAATCAATATAAAAGACTAGAAAATTCTTTTATTTGTTAAAACTGGAGAGATAGCTCAGTGGTTAAGAGCACACCGGAGTTCACTTCCCAGCACTCACATTGGGTGGTTCACAAGCTCCAAGTCCAGTTTCAGGGCATCTCATGCTTTCTTTTGGCCTCTTTGGGTACCTGCACATATATGCATATAACTACCTCTTACACACACACACACACACACACACACACACACACACACAAGAACACTTAAAAAGCTCTTTAAAATAATTTTTTTCTTTTGTCACTTGTGTCGTAAGTAGTTGATTAAGAGTTCCAAAGAGATCAGGGAAACATCACCCTTCACAATAGTCACTAAAAATATAAAATATCTTGGTGTGACTCTTATGAAGGAAGTGAAAGATTTGTATGACAAGAACTTCAAGTCTATGAAGAAAGAAACTGAGGAAGATTTCAGAAGATGGAAGGATCTCCCATGCTCATGGATTGGCAGAATCAATATAGTAAAAATGGCTATTGTGCCAAAAGCTATCAATGCAATCCCCATCAAAATTCCAACTCAATTCTTCAAGGATCTAGAAAAGACAATTAGCAAGTTCATCTGGAATAACAAAAAACCTAGACTAGCAAAAACTCTTCTCAACAATAAAAGAACCTCTGGTGGAATCACCACGCCTGACCTCAAGCTGTACTACAGAGCAATCGTTATAAAAACTGCATGGTACTGGTACAGCAACAGACAGGTAGATCAATGGAATAGGATCGAAGACCCAGAAATGAATCCACACACCTATGCTCACCTGATCTTTGACAAGGGAGCTAAAACTATCCAGTGGAAAAAAGACAGCATTTTCAACAAATGGTGCTGGTACAACTGGAAGCTATCATGTAGAAGACTGGGAATTGATCCATTCTTATCTCCTTGTACTAAGGTCAAGTCTAAGTGGTTTAAGGATCTTCACATAAAACCAGAGACACTGAAACTTATAGAGGAGAAAGTGGGGAAAAGCCTCGAAGATATGGGCACTGGGGAAAATTTCCTGAATAGAACAGCAATGGCTTGTGCTGTAAGATCAAGAATTGACAAATGGGACCTCATAAAGTTGCAAAGCTTCTGTAAGGCAAAAGATATGGTCAACAAAACAAAAGGGCCACCAACAGATTGGGAAAGGATCTTTACCAATCCTAAATCAGATAGGGGACTGATATCCAATATATATAAAGAACTCTAGAAGGTGGACACCAGAAAATCAAATATCCCCATTAAAAAGTGGGGCACAGAGTTAAACAAAGAATTCTCAACTGAGGAATACCGAATGGCTGAGAAGCACCTGAAAAAATGTTCAACATCCTTAATCATCAGGGAAATGCAAATCAAAACAACCCTGAGAT